>JBBPBS010001171.1:5024356-5084046 GCA_037974835.1 Cicer judaicum | reverse complement strand
ATAAACAGATGAAATTTTTTAAAAATATTAATTTTTTTGAATGAAATATTCTTTTAAAAAAAACTGTAACAATAGGAGTCTAAGTTTATGATTTCAAAGTCATAACGTAACTTGTTGAAAAAATTGTATTTTTAATTTATGTTAGTTAATTTAAATTAAATTTTTTTTTTCATGTTTAGTTTAAGAGAAAAAGAGACATGCATTAACAAAGTAAAAGAGTTTTACTATTGATAGTGTATCTCCATTACACTCTTAATCTAATAGTCACTATTAAAGTTTCTTCTATAATAATCGAATTTAGATATTGAATATTTTCAAGCGATTGAAATAAAAATCGTAATTTTAAATTTAGAAATTAAATATTTTTTCGTCATTAATTCGGTCGTTAATGAAATTTAGAGACTAAAATTGCAATTGAATTTTAGCGACAAAAAATTCAATCGCTAAATATTACTAACAAAAAATTTATCTTTCACACCAGCGACTAAAATAGTGAAGTAACAATGTCAATTATAAAGAAGGGGAGTTTGAATTATAATTGCCCCTTTTTAAAAATTCATGTTTAAAACTGAAAGTTTAACTCAAGATTGATATTGGTTATAAACCTTGGTTAATAAAAAACAACAATATCAATTTTATCAATATAAAATCTGATTGTAAAGCATAAAATAAATAGAGATAGAGATAGAGATATCACACAAGGATATATTCTGGTTCACCCAATCCGGGTTACGTCTAGTCCTCACAACTGTAACATTTTTCACTAAGTGTTCAAAACGGAGAACGTTCTTGGTTTTTACACCACCCGTCCAGATCAACCTTGATCTGTTATAATCTTTACCTTTCAACCTAGAAATGATTTTTACAATCACCTTTCAGCCATGAAAGGATTTTTACAAACATACTCAATCTAATATAAAAGATAGACTTGAGTTACAATGATGTGTATGATAAAAGTGTTTGGGATCTTGAAACTTCTCAACACTTGTTTGAGATAAATGAAAGAAAAACTCAATATATAATGATTCAAAGATATAGTGAAGAGAGTTGGAGTTGTTTGAAGAGTTTTTATGACTTGTTACTTGAACAAGTGTTGGTAGATTTGTAAATTGAACTCTTGCCTTCATCTTCTAATTGCTCTTCAATTTATAGATGTTAAAAGGCTTTGAATATTTAGTGTAAAATGAATATATTCGTTGGATACACTTCCCAAGTGTTAGATATATTTTAAAGCAATTAAACATGTGTTTATTTGCTGTCCAGAACGATATTGACAAAATGAAGATCGTTCTTGCTTTTGACTTTCATGGAAAACGTGAATTGGTGAGTGAATGATTTGTCACATGTCAATTGACACTGTTTTGAGTCATGTTTATGCAGAACTTTCTGCAGAATATTGTTAGTACAATGTACTTGTGTCTTTGCTCACGACTCATCGATTTGGAGATCAATCTTGAAGCTGTTTTTTCACCTTTGGGCATTGATCTCGAGTTCTTGACTTCACCAATGATTTGAGTAGTCTTGATATTCTTTAATATGTGATTTATACTGTGGAAAATTATCTCTTTTAATTTTGTCTTTAATAGAGAATTAAAACCAAAATGTTCTTTTGTAAAACAAGAACATTCTTTGTTTTGTGTTTAGTATGAGTATTGGATTTTGACAACTGTTGTGTGTCATTCATTTATCTCAAAAATACGATGTGCTTTATGCAGAGGTGCAACAATAGTGTCCTTGTTGTCATGGTTGTTCTTTCTCATAGCTCATCAATTTGGAGATTGATATTGATGTTTTGCTATGCATTTATTATCCTCTTTGATCAAATATCCAAAACAATCTTGTGTAGATTATTAACTTCCTCTATGATGAATACTGATGTTTTGTAGTGTAGATAGATGTACTTATGTAGCCCAAATCAATCTTCAATTACAATAGATTTTGCTCTTTGTAAACCAGAACATTCTTGGATTAAAGCTGTAAAAACGAAGAACGTTCTTCGTTTCTGTTTTGAGTGATTGCTGAATTTTGACAGCTGTTGCGTGCCAAACTTTTCTGTTCTGTACGTGTGTCAGTGATGCAGGGATTTTATCATTTATGTCCATTGAAATAGGGTCAATTGTCATGAAGGAGTGGTTGGATAAAGTCTGCAAAAAAGCAAGAGTGATCAAAATTGCATCCAAGAACGTTCTTGAGATCCAAGATTGTTCTTCGAATTTATTTGTGATGAACTGATTTGTATTTTGAGATTGTGTCAGTTGTCTGAGTTGAGTGCTTGCTTTTTCAATCACGTGTGCAGGTCTAGAAAATTACAAATAGTAGTATACTTTACAGCTTGTAGCTTTGTACTTGCACTTGCCTTATTTGAAGAATGATATTGTTTTATACTTTTAAAGAAGCATGTCTTTGATTCTTCGAATTCTGGAACAAATATGACTTAGATTGATCCTTGCTTATTCTAAATGAAGATATGAGATGAATAGTGTTTCTAGGATCCAATATTTCACAAGGAAACTGATTATTCTTGTTTCTGCCATAAACGAAGATCGTTCTTCGTTTCTCAACAATAAGTCAAGATCGATCTTCGTTTTCCATAACTACTTCAAGATCAATCTTCGTTTTTCTGCTTTTGCTTTCTTTGATTTTAATGAGATTTGATTTGTAATGCTTTGTATTTATTTTGTTTTAACACACTCAAATACACATGTTAAATACCAAAACACTTAGAATCATAATTAGAATTTTTAATTAACTTTTTGTTTGTTTTCATCAAAACATTAAATTGAGATTTTGTCTCAACAAATAGATAATGAAATTTTAAACCTTGAAACTAAATATTATTTCGTCACTGAATCGGTCGTTAATAAAATTTAGAGATTGAATATTTGTCCTGTCAAATTTCTTTCTTTTTTAGTTTACTCAAAGAAACCTTAAAACCCATTTTCTTCGGCCGTTCTTTCTCAACACAATCATTTTTTCTACAAACAATCAGTTCCCCTTTCTTTCTCAACCCACCACGAATCCTAAAACTATCTCATGTTAATCACCTTTCATTGTCATTTCATTGCGAAACCAATTAGTTCCAACTTTATCTATTGCTAACTATCCTTTCACCGCCATTCATCACCAAAACCATCCTTCGTAGCTAAATCCCTCTCAAACCAACCTCCGCAACTATGAAGTGAAGCCAATTGGGTCTCTTAAACCGTTAAACTGCAATGTGAAGCCCTCATTGTTTTTCATCTCGTCGACTATCGTAAACTAAAAGGTAAGAAATTTATATTCTAATTTTTTGATTATGCTTCATTCTTTCTTTTTTCTTTTTGTGACCTAATCATTTTGAAGTTACTTAACTAAAGGGGGTAAAGAAACTATGAATTTAAGGTGTTTGATAATATGCACTTTTTGTAATTGTAAGTCAAGAGACATAAATTTGCAACTTGATCTGTTTTAGATTTGATTGTTGGTAAATTATGAATGTAGCTTTAGATTTTTAGACTCTGCTCATGATTCTCATGTTGTCTTTCCTGTGTTTTACTGAAATTGAAGAACATAATAACATGCCCCAATGGTTGTGTTGTTAAAAAAATATGGATACTAACATGTGTTACTATAATTTATGGCTGCAGTTGATAATTAGTAAACTACTTGTTTTCTTGATTTAATTGGCTTCTATGGCATTGCTCATTTTGCATGCACATAAAAGTGTCTTAACCTACATGGTGCTAAGACAAGAATGGGATAAATGTTACATTTTTAAAATTGTTTTTGTTCTGGGTTTGGGTTTCATATATTCGATATGTCAAGAATGGCAGTTGTTTGCTTTTCTGTGACGGTGCATTCATTTGCCCCCTTTTCCTCTGTAGTTCTGGACTCACATGCGAGTTGTTTTAGGGTTTTAAGATATCAGCCGCCAATACTACCACGATCAGATTAGCAGGTAGATCTTAGTTGCGTGGTTTCCTTCCTAGAGGTAGAATTGATGATCGATATACATTAGAAGTTGATTGGTGGGTTGCCATTAAAACCAAACCTAGAGGCACAATCGAATAAAGAATAAAAATATGAATTTATTTGAAGATTTGAGTTACAAATTTGATAAAATTTGTATTATATTGAATAATATAATTAATTTTATAGATTTTATTTAAAAACTTTGATAAATTTTTTGAATTTTTGAAAGAAAAAAAAGATAACATTGTTGATATTTTAAAACATAAAAAATCAAACTGTCACTTAAAATTAAACTAAAGGATCAAATCAGGAAGAAAAAAAAAAGATAAAAACCTAAAATATTAATTGAAATTAAGTTAAGAGACCAAGAGTGATATTTATTTATTTATTTATTTATTTTTTAAATTTCTTTTATTCAAATGAGTGATTTTCACTCGTATTTAATTGTTTTTTGTTCGTGATATTATCGTATTATTATTACACTGTTTTGATTTTTATCGTCTTATTTTTTTTTGGACATTTTATTTTTATTATATTTGTAAACTTTATAACAATTATAGACATCATATGGTAACTTAAATACTTTAAATTTATTTTTATCATATTTTCAAAGTTATAAAATTATTTGTATATAGATTTTTTTTTAATAATTTTAAATTATATTATTAATTGATATAATTTCTATCCGTTTAAACATTGAATACAGTTTGTTTTAGTTAAAATAAACATTTCTTAAGAGTATCCCAACTTATAATGACCTCAAAAGCATTTCCTTAGATAAAAAAAACGTTATAACACGAACTTCTTTTTTTGATAATAGGGAAACACAATCATCGTCGAAAAACAAAATAGAGTACATTCATTCTCTTAAGCTGTCCACGTTTTAAAAGCAACCACTTGTCTTATTTTTTCAATGGCCATTGATATTAGATCAATTAAATTTACAAAAAATATCTTAGGATTACGAGAGGAAAGTATTAAAAAATTGGAGTAGCACATGTTATGACTTTGGTTAGAGGGCCTCCTTCACGAGATAATTGACAACGTCAAAGGGTCGTTTGGTCAAAGCCCCCACACTTGGCTTTTCATATTTGAATTGAAATTAATCTTTCATGTGTGTTTTTTCAAAATCAAAATCTTATGTGTGCGGCTTTTGCGATTGGTGGTTGAGATCCCTTCAAAGTTCAAATTCAAACCAAGTCAAGATATCGATAGCATCTATTTGTTTTTATTATAAAAAAAATCGATAGCATCTATGAATTCACTCACATAGTCATTACCCAAAAATTAAATACTCATTCCGTCTTATTATGAGAATTTTATTTATAGAAAAATAAAGTAAAATAATTATTTAATATAATATTAATTAGTTCAATTTTATTATTTAATGTTTTTAAAATTGAACTAACCATTGACCGAATTGAGGTACCATTTTAAGGTTCAAAAGTTGAACTGTGCTCGGTTATAAACACAATTTTAAAATTTTAATAATAAATTAACCATTACTTGATATAATGATAGTATAATTAAATACTAAAATTATGTATTTTACAAGCGTGTTACTAAAACCTTTATACTTATTTTATAACTAATTATAAAGTTCTATTTACAAATTAGAAGTTGTGATTTTTCTTCTTCTTATGATAGCAATAATTGTATGGATAAATACAAAAAATAAAATACTTTTTAAATAAATTTATTACTATAACAACTTTAAGTAAAATGAGTAAATTTCGATTGAAGATCTTATAAAAAAGAGACAAAAAGAGAATACTATTTATATTATATTTTTTTTACACCTAATAGTGTGTTTTAAAAAATATTAGAGAATATTTTTTTTATAATAGTAAGATGGTCATTTTATATATGTATCATACGAAATTTAAATTTAATCTCTTAAAAGTATAATGTCAAACTTTTATAACTATGTCTCATGGTTTAAGTGTTAAGATGAGTCAAAATAAATGACATACATTGTTATTTAAACCTACTTGATCACTCTTTTTAAAATATAAATAAAAATTTGTCAAAGAAGTATTTTTTCTAAATAGTCAAAAATCAAAACTACAGCAATGAGAAGACATGCAAAACACTCCATAGTATGTAGTTGACTTTGTAGGAATTCGTCAGGAGTATAGTTTAATGGTATTGGGTGTAATATTTGTGTGTGTTTTATCCTTTTGCATGAATTATATGGAATTTCCCACTGTCTTAAATTAGCCTAGGCTAAGCAGTTTTGCCTATTGTAGGTGAAGAAGACAATTATGAATAGTTAGTCTTTTCTCGACTAAAATTAGAGAAAATATTATATATGTATAAAAAAATTATCTCATTCTTTCATTTTATTTGAATATAAAAAATTAGGTCCATTATAAAAAAAAATAATATAATTTTAATAATTATAAATCATTTTAAAATATTACATTTTTATCTAATGAAATATTAAAAATTCAAACTCCTTTATCTAAATTTATTAAAATAAGTAAATTGTAAATAATATTTAAATATAATTTCAAAATAATACTAATCTTTTATTTAAAAATAATAATTCTTCTAAATTTTTTTAAAACAAATTCATAATTTTCAAAGATACTATCTAATAATCATATTTCAAAAGCAAATAACTACATTTTATTTCATAACTTTTAAAGATATTATCGAATAACATAGAAAAAGAAAAAGTAAGTAACAATATTGTTAATATTTTTTGGATCAAAACAATCTTTTTTTCTATGACATTTTCCCTGTATGACCCCCATTCTCTAACTAAAAACTCGTTGAATTTAATAAAATTCGATGCCATGAGTTATTTCTCCCATAAATAAAATCTTATTGAACTTGAGTGTTTCTTTGATGTTATAGAATTTTCTTAATCAATATGTTATTATTATTATTATTATAAGTAAAAAAAATATTGAGGCCTCAGTAATTTTTGGGACCCTATACAAGGACCTAAGTTGCCCAGGCATCTGTCCGAGCCTGATTTTACCCTTCCCTCCGCATTTTAATTGAAACCCCATTTTATCTTTATATTTAAAAAGATTGAAAATCACAATTTAAAAATCATATATTTTTTGAAAAGTTTCCAGGTACATTAATTTTATTTCTTTCAAAAAACATAAATTGTTAAAGTGTGTACTGAAAAGTTTAATTTAAATTTTTTGGAATTAAAATATATTCTAACAAATTTAAAGTTTATATTTTTCGAAATACATAAGTTTTTTTATAAAATAAAAGAAAACAAAAATAATTGTAAAATTGAAATTTTCTTTGAAAATTTTCTCAATACACAAAAATATTTTCATAACTTAAACATTGTAAAGTTGCATGTACATGAAAATTTAGTTTGAGTTTTTTGAAATATAAAATATTTTAAAAAATTTAAATTTTAAATTTTTTAAAACATCAAAAAATTTAAACTAAATTTTCTGATACATATTTGTATTTTGAAAAATTTAAACGATAATTATTTTTTATTTAAAATAAAATAAAATAAAATAGATAATTTATATAAAATGTGAGAATATGAACTTAAGTGTAGATACGTGATAAAATTTTCTTTAACATTTTAATAGTAGATCAAAGGACAGTTTGTGGGCAGAGTTTGGCCAAGGTTGACTTTCTTATTATGAAATGCCACAAGTTCACAATAACCATTACATGACCCCAATTCTTTTTAATTTTTGTTTGAATTTTTGACTTTTGTCTAAGTATTAAATAGGGGTTGATAGAAAAAAAGTGTTAAATATATTTTAATATGTTTTTGATTCTTGTTAAATTACGAGTTTTTAAGTTTAACCCCTACATAAGTTTTCTTTAATTTTATAACTTCGAATACATTTTTTAGTATCAATTATATTTCATATAAATATTTGTGCGCCTATCATAAAAAATAATATTAAGACATAACACTCCATATAAATATAGTAAAGTTAAAGTACATGACTTTAAGATGGTCTGAATACAACCATCAAGCAAGCGGAAATGGATTCTCTACCAAGCAAATAGGAGATCATTATCCTTTCAAGCTAGGTGGTATGAGTACTGTTTAAACTTTTAGGAAAATTGGTTAAAGAGATTACTAGAACTTTTAAGTTTGTAAATTGCTTTAAAGTTGATCGATACATAAGTAGTCGGAAATTAAAGTTAACACAAAAATATGAATGGATAAAACGAATGATTTAATGGTATATGTTAATTGTTATTTAGAAAAAAAAATGTTAATTGTTATTCAATAGTTCATGATATGAATCAAAGCTTTGGATTTGACACATCGTTGCTGATAGAATAAGGATGAGAGTGAATTATCTTAATTGCAGAATAGTTTAACCATTAAATTAACCGTTTAATAAGATGACAATTACATTCATAAACAAAAATTAGATATATATAATTTATCATATAATTAGTACTTAATTATTATTAATTGACTATAATATAATTTATTAGTTTTTTCGTTTTAAAATATTTGTCGTATTTGACCATTTTAGACATATTAAAAGAATAATAATAATAAAAAATAAAAATAAAAAAAATTGTAATTTTACTAATTTATCTTTATCACTTAAAAAATAGAATTGTGACAAATACATTTTATAAATATGAATTATTTTGAGACAAAACAAGTAGTAATTCTTTTAATTATTGATTATATTAAGCTATAATTGATTAATTAGATAATTATTCTAACACAAAACATTCCATATGGTCAGCCTCGATGTGGGACACTTGACTACGTTTTTGGATTGGCGAAACAAGACAATCAGAATGAATTTCATAAACTCAAGAGAAATGTTATACGAAACAAGAGAAGAGTCTTGAAGCATTGTACTAGAGGGATAACATAAAATGCTATTGGACCACTAAAGTCATACTCCAAATTCTAGTTCTGGGCACAAGAGTGCACTTGATATGACCAGAAAATGTATTTATATAAGCTGATTTCACGAGTTAGAGGTCAATCCAAATTTTAATTTAAGACGAAATTGTGCAGCAGATAACACTACTGGTTTTATTCATCCATTTTTTAAGTGGTTCCTTTGTACAATTAATACAATAATACAAAGACAGTGGAATCACTATAAAGAGAAAAAGGAAGTAAATGGAGAAATATTTCACAGTGAATCCACTTACTGTTCTCAGCTACTTAGAGGTATGTAACACATAGCTATGATGGTAGAAAAATATCCACTTTAAACTCTATCAACAGGTGAGAGTGGTGGAACTGATTTATAATATTTACTTACTTTCTTCTCAAGTTCATCATTGTTCTTTGAATTTATTTCCTTATTCATCTCTTGCTTCTTACTCATTTCCAAGGAACTTGGTAGTTTCTTGCTGCTTAAAACAGAAACAGAAATAAACAAGGCTTGTAAATGAGTGATTGTTGAACTGAATTCAACTGAGTAGAATCCATCTTTCAATGGCTCCAAAATGAACAAGGGTATGTCTTCCTCAGCTCCTTCCTGAAAGTGATGACGTAAACGATGTTAAATGAGCTATGTCCACAATATATACTACAATTATATATAAGATTTAATTCAGATACATTATAAGTATTGTCGATCAATCATAACTGTCAGATCATTAAATATGTTTATCTTTTAAGCATAACTACTTATAAAGTCACACATACGATTGATTGTGTAAGACCTTTTACAGTGACAGTATCAAAATTAAACTTGTGTATATTAATCATTGAATTATGCAGAAAAGTAAAAAGTATACCTCAGAAAAAAGTTGAAATCTTTCAAGGTGAGGTTTTGAACTTATTGGAACATTTGAACTTGTGTCCTGGTTAGAGAGAATAAGAAGTTTGCAGCCAACATCCCAACCTCCACAGTCACATAATCCACCCAATTTCCATCGATGAATCAACGGCGAAGGCTCTCCTTTGTTCGGCGAAGCATGTAATCCACCAGGAAGTATAACTGTAACACTACTACAAGAAATATCATTTTCTTGTGAAATGCAAAAGCATCTTTTATCAGCCATAAGGCACTTCAAGCATTCCTTCCTTATCAGTCCTTCAAAATTTGCATTTTCACAAGGGATCTCAATAACAGCAGCAGCAAGCTCCTTTCTCTTGACAAACTCTGTTGGTCCTTGATCTGGCCGGTCAATTCCAACCCCGAATAGGACATAATCTGTCACCATACAACGCTGTCCCTTGAAGTTCCGGTCGCTTGATTCAGCGATTCTAGAGCTAGAAATTTTCATCTGACCAGCAATATTATACTCATATCCACAATTCTTTTCTTTGCTCCGGTGACTTGTCCATCTACCGCTCTTTTTCTTAATTTCATTAAGAAGGTAGAATGTGAAATAGCAGCTTCCATCATCCTTCTCAGGCGAAGCTAAACTATTCATGGTAGCTGCAAGAACCTTTCTTTCAGTGTTGAGCACAAAATGAAACAATGGTAGTCCATTTTTTATTGTTAGCTGCAAAAGTGCTTTAGTTGATGATTCCTTGCTCTTTTCATCGTCTAGATTGTTTGTTCTAAATTCGGTCGAATTCGTGCTTCCTTTTTCAGATGAATGGTGTATGTTTGAGGCCTTATACTTCCAAATAGGGTCTAATAACCTCATGAAGGTGCTGGATTTGCTTCTCTTATGACCATTATTCACCTTATCTTTGCTAGAAGATTCAAATATCAATGGACCAGACTTTGTACTAACTTTCATGGAACTATGTTTTGGAAGAGTAGGGCCTTCCTTGAAACTCAAACTTCTTCCTATCCGATTCAAACCGAAGCTAAGCTGACGTTCAGACGAACTTTTCCAGTCCCTCTCAGCTGTCAGCTCAGCATTTTCACTGGCTTTTGATTCTTTCATATTATTGAAGGAACACTGATTTCTTTGCTTCATGTCTAGCACATCTTTTTCAATGAAAGTATCTTCAGATCGGAAACTAGACATCTTATTCGAGCAACCGGGATTCTTCGATAGAACAGAAGGAAAATCAACATCCAGATCAGTATCAATACTGTCTCGTGTTGTTTCCGAAGAAGAAGAGGCAAGACTTGTCACAGAAGGCAGTAGTACACTTGAATGTATAGTTTCTGAACATGCATTTTCGGTGTAAGCCTCCTCAGGAAGTGAAATATATGATGAACTACTAAGGCTTGATTCTGAAAAAACGTCATCGGATGAAGCTTTTGATTGAGAAAGGTTAAAATAGTCTTCGAAATTCGATTGTAGAAACTTTCGCGGACGAAGCAAAACAATGTCTCTTGGCATGATATGACAATGCTTTTCATCAACATCCGTATCAGATTCATGCCACAGATCCATCTTAATCTTGGAACTCATTTTCTTCTGAGAACCAAATGAGACACCTTTATCTTTTGGTTCCATTGATGGAAATCGGTTATCCGAACCAATATTAAAACTTCTTTCTTTTTTCTTAAGGCTATGCTGTTGCATACCCTGCAAGCTTATTTCATCATAATAATTCCTTTTCTGCTTTTGAAGTGATTTATCTACCTGAATGTTGCCAATGGACTCAAATTCCATTGATCTCATTCTGTGCTCTCCTCCAATGATCTTTTTACCGGAATTTCGATATTGTCTGACATTCTGAGAAGACAATTTGGAACTTTCATAAAAGGTTTCTTTATAAGATCCTTTGATACTTGAAGAACACAAACCTTTTTTATCGTTAAGCTTTTTATGCCTTCTAGCATTGTAAGATGATGATGTTGTGGCAGCCCTTGATGACGATTCTTGGCTGCAATTGAATGATGATTGCTTGTTCTTCCATTTTTCAAGGCGCGACCAATCGAGTACACCAAAATTTAAAGCTTTTTCTTGGATGTTTTTACCTCTATCGGAACGTTTGAGATATCCTGGCAAATTTGACATGTACTTGATAAGCTCTTCATGTTGTGTTGAACTTTCCTTTACACTCTCACGCTTAAGAATCTCTCTTAATGTATCCGGTTTCTCTTTTTGACAAGGCTCAACAACAGATTTTGTTTTCAACTTATTTGAATTCCTTGAACTTGATTTGGATTGAGGTAAAACACCACTCTGCATAACTGACTTTGAGCTGATTTTGAGTTTTACTTTATCTTTCTGAGGTCTAAAGTCTAACTCAGACCACATATCTTCAACATGTATCATATATTCTGATGTTGCTTCTCATAAGTTCATAGTTCATTCTGAAACATGTTTCTTTCTTTGATTTGCCAATTGTTTATCTGGAAATGATAACATTTAAATCAGTAAGCAAGTTGTAAAACAATTAAGTATACAAAAATATGGTGCAAATATTACAATTCCCATTGTAAGGATTTTTCAATGCATAAGTAGAGTTAATCTATGTAACACCAACACTTTCATTTTTAAGGTGTGTTTAGTGTTCAATACATGACACCGGTTCAATGACTTCTATTTTCTTCATTTATTACCGGTGTCTATGTGTCAAGTGTGTTTTAGTGTCGGGGCTCCATAGGGGTTAAGACATAGTGTGTGAAAAAAAAGAGGCAAATTTAAAACCTGATATCCAACAGTTAAATGACATTTGGTGTTGAAAGAATCATAACATAACCTATTTTGGCTGCAAACATAATGGTTCCTAGAAGCATAGGGATTTGATTTTGGACAATTTCCATAATGAATAATGTAGAGAGCCATCACAATAAATGGAAGTGAAATAATTTACTTTAGAAAACATTCAATCCAATGATAAATAAAAATAATGATATCAACTACTCTGAAATCCCAGAAATTGAAACAACAGTGAACTCATTTGCACTACTCATTAACCATAAAAAACGTGGTTTCCCAATTGGATACTAATAATTAAACATTAATTTATATCCTGACATGCAAAGAAAGAAACCCAATTCATATATGACATCACAATAAAGTTGCAATAACCAAATTAAATAAAATTCACATTCACAATGAAAACAAGAAACCAAAAGCAATGATAAGAAAATAAACTTTCCTTTCAAAACAAGATTAATTTTTTCTATAAAAATATCAAAGTATTCTGAAGAATGAAGAAGAGAACTTACCAAGCAAAAAGTGAAGGCGAAAAAGAAAGGAGTAAGTTATGTTTGTTATGGGTGGAAATTGTGAGAGACACGAGAGAAAGTGGTTTGGAAGATCTTAAGAGTTGAAAAAAATGAATGAAGTAAGTAAATGTTGGAAGCAAAGTAAGGAGGAAGTGGAAATGAACGGTGACGGAACTGTTGTGAGGTATTATGAATAATTATTATTCTTCCCACGTTATTGTTCATCATTCATCATCATCATAATCTCTATAATTTCTTATATTCATATAAAATAAAATAGAGGAGTATGTGTTATTGTTAATTGTGGAATAATAAAAAAGTTTAAGAAGCAAATAATGATGGATGATTCTGTATTTGTTACGTTACAGTCTGTGAGAGTGCGTGTGTCTCTCTGGTTTTTGGCGGGGATGGGTCTACCATGTGGGTCCCATAAGGAGCTTGTTTTGCTTTCACGAATGTACATGTTTTCGTGAGGATTGGATTTGGGCCCCTTTCTTTCCAACTAATTTTCTTTATTTAATTTAATCAGTACAAGGGTAGTGCTTGCATCTTTCGTATTTTATATATAATATGATAGATTGTAAACCAGTATAATTTTATCAACCATCCTAAGAATACATCAACAAAAACTTTATCCACCTATATACAAACACTGAACTTCTTATGCATAAAAAACATTAGTTAAAAAATGTATTAAAAAAATGCATCAACAACATAAAAAGAGGTTAAAAAACTTTTTAAAAATGCATCTACAAAAATAGATGCTTTCTAGCATTTAAAACTTTGAAATCATAAAAAAAAAATGGTTTGGGTTATACAATTTATGAATGTGTTGATTTTCTAGATTTAGAATTTAAGAATTTATGAATTTGGAGATGAAAGTAAATGGAGAATAATTTGAGATTTATGATTTTCTAGTTGACATCTTTACGGTTGTTATTTGTTGTAAAAGCTCTTTCTATGATGTGACATTCACATTTATGTGGCGCATTCTGACAATCGTAGTTAACAAACGAAGTATTTTGATTGACGCTAAACAAAATTTTAAAGAACATTTTCACACACGTTTAATGAATTTATGGTTTATTCTTTATATATCAAATTTCAAACAAAATATTTTATTTTATGTATCAATAATAAATATTTATCTTGTGTTTTTTCTTCATATTTAATGGTGGTAAATATTTATGTTGTGTTTTTTTTTTATGTATGTGATAAATATTTGTCTTGTAATTTTTTTTATATTTATTAGTAACAAATATTTGCCCAAATGTTTTTATGCTATCAATTATAATTATATATTCCATATTTTTAAAACATCAAGTTTAGATTTACTCTTGTAATCACTCTCAAATAAAATAATGCTTAGCATCTGTATCAATTTTCCAAATGAATTTGCTATAAAACTACTCCATATTTGAAATGAAGTAAATGAACCATTTTGAAAATTATTTGATAGCCTAAAAATCAAACCCAAATATCAAATTTTTACATAATTATCTTGTTATTTAACCGATCGATAATGAAACAACATTAAAATAAATGTTAAAATTGTTGGGAAATATTTTCCATCAACTTGATATGCTACTCTAGAGAGCATAAATACTCACGATCTTTATATACCACCGATTATTATGAGCTACAAACCAGCATCTATCACAATGTTTAAACCTAGAATATATAAAAATAATAATTAGAGAATGATGATAAATAAAGATTATCATATCACAATGTTTAAATCTAAAAAGCACACTGTATTAAAGATTTATTCGCCTAAGACGAAGACGAAAATAAAGCATATTATTTTTAAAAATTTATTCGCATAAGACAAAAATATTTCAATATGCTCCTTCGAGAGAACTCAGTAGCAAAACTAGATACATTTCTTTATTGTTAATCTATATATCTATCGAGAAGAATTAGAAGAATGTGATTTACACTGTTAAAAAAAAACTTCAAAAGTGTTTTTTATGTATTTATTAGTGCTTTTAAGTATGTAGTGCTGTTCAAAAATACGATAATAGTTGTTATTTAATTGTTTTTATAGTATGTTTTTTAAAAGAGTGTTGTGGTAGGTGATATTTTAAATAAAAATACACTGTTATATACCAATTTTGTATTAATATTATAATATATTAATGTTATTTTTCCAAAAATCTTCCCTGTTCATTCAATATTTTATTTGCAATTCAAAAAATAAATAATTAAATATTATATATATATATATATATTATTCTTCCTTATTTCAGTTTGTTCACTTTTAAAATAACCTGAGTAGAGTTGTGAAAGTATTGTATGCTAATATTTGACTATAAATAAGTAATCTATATTGTTATCTTGACAAGTGTACTATAAACAAAACATATATGCCAATATAGTTATTCATTTTTTGTAAATGATATTTTAAGAGATCTGTATACATAAGAAAATAATGAATTTTTTTACTTCAACTAACAGACATATAAATCACATGTTTTATCATAATATTGCAGCACAGAAAACATGTATAGAGCATCACAAGTTTTATCCTATAAAGATATATAAAGCATCACAAGTCTTATCCTATAAAGAAAATATAAAGCATCACAATTTTTACTCAAATTAGTAGTTATAACATATAAATCAACACGTAAATAACAAAGAAATTACACTAATATAGGATCTTCCAAAAAAAAAGTAAAATCAAGAAAGGTTTTACATTATTAGAAATCTAACATTTTTCAGCAAAATTTACTTCCCAAATAAATTTCTTGGAATTTTATGTTTTTATTTTTTTATAAATAAAGTATTATTTATTTATCTATATAATTACAATTTTAGTAATTAAATAAAATGTATTTATAATTAAAATTTTATTTTAATTAAAATTAAATCAAAAGATAAAATTTAAAAATTTGACAATATTAAATCTAAAATATAGTTAAAAATATTATTTCAAAAAAAACATAAATTTCAAAATCTTATAAAATTAAACTCATAACAAAAAAACATCATTTTAAAATATACTTGCAAACTCTAAGTCTCCGTCTCTTCGCAAACTCTAGTTCTTCATTTTTCGTCCCCGTTCTCTTTTATTTTCTTTCTTCTTTATATACTTTATCGCTGTTATTCTCTCTGTTTCTCTCCTAATTATAAATGCCGCATTCTCTCTGTTTCTCTCCTAATTATAAATGCCGCTTGATCTTGAATAGACCCAAATGAAGATTATTGAATGATGAGTGATTTATTAGAAGGTCTTGAATTTTAAGAGATTATGGAGTAACAGAAAGTTTAGATTATGGAGTAACAGAAAGTTTTTGGTATTGGTTAGGAAAATTTGTTGAGTTTTTGATTGAAAATGAATTTGTAAAAGCAATTTATACATCAATAGATATTAATTAAATATTTTCTTCATAGATGTTAAAATATTTTCTTCATGAAACTTAGTTTAAAAGTTTAAAATGAGAATGTTAATTTTTATTGCTTTAAAATGAATAAAAACATCCAACTCGATTGTAAAAGTAAATATTTAGCCATAAACATAACCACTTATAAAATAATAATCAATATTTATATTGTTTTATATGTTATCAAATAAAACAATTTTGGTAAATGTATATTATCTTATTTAATTGAAAATTATTTCTAAAATACATTTGATATATTATAAAATTTTCAACAAATATACATAGATTTTTTTTTTGTTGCTATTTTTGTCTCCTACACTTTTGTCACAACTGAACTAATAGAACATTGTGTAAATAAATTTTATACTTACACAATTCAACAATTTTATTAATGTACAAATGACCCATTAAACTCATATAATTAAGGGTTAAATAAGGTTTTAGTATATATAAAATTTTTGAATTTTGTTTTTAGTAAAAATAAATCATATTCCACCGTTAATTAAGGGTTAAATATATTTTTAAATATTTTTTAATATGTTTACAATATTATAAAGGTTCTCAACAAAAAATGATATTAAAAATTGATTTCTAAATTTATATTTTCGTTGACTTTATCTTGATTTTCTAGCATTTAAAATAAATTATTTCGTTCTAAGTAAAAAAAAATTCTAGTATATGTGGCAAACTTTTTTATAAAGCTCTAAACACGTTTGTTAAAAATAATTCAAAAATTTAAATGTTAATGAACAATTAAACATGTATTGTTCTAGTATAAACTTAAAAATAATTTATTCGAAGTTAAATAAATATCTAATTTTTATAGAGAATTTTTTTAAAATTTTATAAGCACTTTTATAAAATACTATTCAAAAATTTAATTAATTGTTTTAATTTACATGTAGAACAATGTCAAAGATAAGGAGAGTTAATAATTTGTGTAAATTATCTAATGGGCTTTACATATGTTGCATATGCGTCCAGTTCGCACTCTAGAACATGTAATGTCTCCTAATCCAACACCAAATGTAATAGCTCCTAATCCTACTCCAAATGATCCCATTGAAACCTCTTCAAAACATGTATATCAAGGAGCTGAAAGTTCTCAACATAGAGCTAATGTTCACACATTGCATGTCAATGATGCAAAATCCTTTAATAAAGATGTCTTAATGATAACAAATTTTAATTATACAAAAATCTAATTAACTTTGATTTTATTAAAGATTTAATATTTGCTTTTGAGTGTATTAATCATAAAACGTTTTTATGTGAAGCTTAAACAAGTTTGTGAAACATACTCATCAGTGAGCACATTCATTATCCTCAAAACTAAAAGTGTTCATCATCAATCTCATTAATTGAAGACCCGAGGACATTCAATAATAATAGTTATACAAAAATGAAAGAAGGAATATTTCGTTCATTGATCAAATCAAACAACTGTGGGCCATAGTACAAAAGAACATTATCATATGATGCAAAAAAACAGAAGGATTATTGTGAAAGAGACAAACTAACATTATCCACTTGTGGAAAGAGAAATCTATTCCTTATGAATATTTGATTATGTTTTCCAATCATACTATCGCATGTTCATCAGAGTTGAGTACATTCAAACATGAATACATTGAGAAGAGAATGTTCTATACTGCAAGTATAAATGACAACTCATGGCAAACTCACACATCCTACTTTACAACTCATGATAGGTTGTCTCAAGTAGTTAGGAGGATGATCAAAATCCTCTATCGTTTCATAACACAAGATAATGTCTTCATACTGATGATGACACTTTTATACAGCACAAAGTATGATTATAAACATCATCGAAGATAATTACCTAGAAAGAAGACGACGTTTACCCATATTGCAAATGATGTTTTAGAAAAATAATCTAACATCTTGGTACATATGTCCAACGATTATATGTGTCATTTACATCAACACCAATCATTCCGAAGTCTATGAATAGAAGGTGCTTCAAGTAGCAATCTCCAAAAGACTACAATTGAACATACTTCACAGTTTTAAGTGCAAAGCTATCTAAGTGTTTTTCAATTATCAATAAACTCACTACTGCTCTTTGTCATTGATTTTAAGATCAAATTTTTAGTGGGTTATTAGTTCAACCTATTTCAATAAGAGTGTTGTGATCAGATCCAAAACAAATTATCATTATCATTGTAGTGTAAACATCATCGAATTTGTCTAGTTGAGAGAAAACACAACTGATTGGGAAAATATAAGTGTATAGTCAAGTGTGACAAAAGGAAGAAGATTAAGTTGATAGGTTGCTCAACTTACTAGTGAAAATCTTACAAGTTGTGAGGACTCGATTATCCAACATTAAGTGAATCAAGATATTTCTTTTACGTGATTTCCTTACTCTTATTTTTTAGTATTTTGTTATTTCATTGAATCACACTACTATCAACTTGGAATATGATTTTGTTCTTGAACCTTCTCAAAACACCTGTAGGTTCTCCATACTGGCCTAACATTCCCAAGTTTAATTTAATAACTAATATTAAAATGCATATCCTAAAGGGTCACAATTCAAACTCCATTTCTTCTGAAAATTATATTCACTTCATATCTAACCATGATTGGTCCAAGTTGATTTAGTGTTTTTTGTTGTTGTGGATATATTTTTGGTTTGAGTGACATAACATTTGTATCTAAGAGATGAAGAGCATGACACAATTCAAAAACTTCGTTTAATGCATAAGAATGCTAATGACTTACACGATACATTGTGTGTCGTTGTGAATTTTGATGAATTTTATTCACTATTTGGAGAGGCGGCTTATTTGTTTGCTGGAGTATGTGTATTGGTAGCAACGAATAGTCTATTTTTTCCTATAGGTTTTGACAAATGGTTAGATATGCCAAAAAAATTACTTTAAAGAAAGTAACTTAAAAGCCTTTTTCCTGTAAAATAAGTCTACACCTAATTATATATTTAAAGTTTGTATATGTAAAATTGTAATTAACTAATATTCTTGTTACTAGAAAGCTCGTTTATGTTTTAATGTGAATTAAGATTTAGCTAAAAGATATATCGAGGCTCTGGGATGAGTTTGATGACCCAACTTTTTAGCAAAAGTGAAATTATCAACAATAAACCTAATGAAACTCCTTTGGACCATTGGGCATTATTTGTTGAGTGTTTCTCAAAACCTAAGACAAAGGTACATACTTCATATATGTCATTATAAATTGAATAATTTTGTTAGTGATTTAATTTGTTGTTAAATTATAGAAAGTAATATAATTTTACTTGTAGGAGATGTATAAGAAAAACAATGTAAGGAATAAACAAGTATTTCCTCACACATGTGGTGCATGCCAAGACTTTGGCAATGAGAAAACATGAACTAATAATATTTAACACAATCTTTATCTAGTTCATTTTTTATATTAGGTATTATATTATTTGATTCATAATTATGAGGTATATTATTTTTTAAGAGTATTGAGATCAATAAGACTATCAGATTAGGGTCTAATGTGGTAATAATCCACAAAAATGAAAGATGGGAACTATGTGAATGACAAAACTATGGAGACAAGGGTAAATTGATAATCTACCTCTTAATATACTTTAAATTTATCTTCAGTGTTTTATAATTGAAGGAAAATAATGGTAATCAATGGTTATCTGTATTGTATGTTAGAGAAAATTGATCATCATATAAATTAAAACTTCAAGATTTCTTCTGAAATATCTCCAAATGATGATGTTGGCAAGATATTTGAAAAAGAGCATCTTGGTTGGATTCAAGCAATGGACAAAGGTGTGGTTCCTATTATTGCTTTTAAGCATACCACCACACTATGGTATGAAGTTTGGTTCTTCAAGTGGTAGTTCTTCATTGATGGAACAATAAGTTCTATATGTTCCCATGCTTTTCAATTATTATTTTGATGTGAATAACTCTTTTATATATGTTTGTGATTATAACAGATAGTTCTTCCTTTATAATGCTGAGTTAAATTTTATGTGTGTATTAAATTAATTTGATAAGTGGTTTAATCTGCCAAAAGATTCTATGTTATGATACTATATTAAGTTATAGAGAAAGACATATGGATAATCTCAACTTTTTTGTATTCTTGATGACTTAGCTACATTGTGTTTCAAGAACATAAGTCAATTGCACATATTTAGTTGCATCCTTGATGATTGAGCTCAATAATGGTTTATTTTATTTGTTTTTATTGAGTAATATTGTTGTTAACAACTTCATAATTTTTTTATGTAAAATCACTTGTGTTCAGTGTTTTATAATGTTTGATCTACTACTATTTTGTTATTATAATTTTCTAGTATGTTGAATGTGTTTATATATTTTGCCATTTGCTATCATGTGTGTTTTACATTTTAATATTGATTACGTGTAATAATATTATTGTTATATTTCTTTTACATGTGTCAGATGTAGGAATGGGACCTAATAATATCATTAGATGCAAGTAATGCACATTGAGGAGATCAAAGTCTTTCTAGTAACACTTGAATTGCTTATGTTATTTTTATGTTTTGAAATTAGTTTTTTTCAAGAATGATTTAAGGTAAAGACATGTGAATGATTTATGTCATTTTTAGGTTGAGACTTAGTTTAATTTTTGGGGAATAGCTAAGTATATTTGTTCCAAATTTATATATTAAGTAGTTATGCTCTTAATGTATTTTTTCTTTAATTTTTTCTTCTTCACAATAATAGGTTTAATAGTTGTGTCCAATATACTTGCATTCTAAAATACACAGTGGTGATTTGTGGCAGTTTGAAAGGTCAATATTTGTAGCTTATTACGGCGATTTAGAATGTTACGTAAATAAGTTGAATTTATTTTTATTTTATTTTTTAAAAAGGTTGAATTTGTAACACCCTAAATTTCATAATAAACTATTTTATTAATTAAATAAAATTTTAAATAATAATTTGATGTTAAATTATTTTAGAATATATGTTGATAAATTTTGTGAGTAAATTTTGTTATATAGATGCTTTCTATGATGTGCCGGTTTGATAGATATTATATTTAATGAGCAATATAAATAATAAATATTTTATTTTATTATTTTATATATTTTTCTAAAAATAATAGTATTTTAAAGAACAAGATTTTATATAATTTTAAGTGTATATGTGAGTTGAAAATTAATATGATATTTTCTTATATGTTTGACTAATGTTAAATGTATATATATTTATATTTTAATAATTTTTAAGTATCTCTTATTTTAATTATTTCTAAATATATCTTATATTAATTATTTATTCTATAAATAATTATCTTGAGATCGTAGTAATATTGTGTTCGATTTTCTTTATTTTTATATACTTATTTTGGAATTGTGATTAAATATATATATATATATATATATATTATGATTTAGTAATTAGCATAAAATATTGTTGTTATATCTATTTATTTTATAATTTTGACTATTTTCTAATATGATGGTATTATTATAATATAAATATTTTGACAAATAGGTATAATTGTTGGGATTATTTTGAATGTGAAAGTTTCAGTCATTAGTAATATGTTTTTGTATATATTGATTATTTTAATTACTCTATTTTATAAAATATTAGTAACGTTTAGAAAATTAAATGGTGTTTGGAGGAATATTAAAAAGGAGATTAAATAATTATTTATTTTTTTCAACAAAATAAAAATAATAATAGTAAAACAAAAACATAAATAAAGAGACTTTGTGAACCCTGATTTTTACTAAAATAAAACAAAACAAAGAAAGGGAAGGGAGTTGGACGGGCAGCCAAAGAGTGAACACAACAACAACAACCTATCGTTTGACACCGTTGATCGATAACTGTTCCGCAAAAGTTTATCTGTTCTCATCTAAATTCGAGTATGTTATTTCATTCATTTAACTGTCAATTAAACATAATTTTCTAGATTTTTAACAAGCCCAATTTCTCTCTAAAATACCCAACTTCTTCGTTTGTAGAATTCGTTATTTTGCACCGTTCTTCTTTACCGTAAGTCCGATTTGAGTGAAAACAACGCCAAAACGACCGTGTGAAAAGTGACTATATTATCCAGTGATTGGTTTCCTGATTTATGGTAATTTTATTTAACCGATTTTCGAATTTAGTTTTTTAGAATATCTCTTCATAATTTATTTTTGACGTTTACCCATAAATTGTCGAGTTAGATTGATTGAAGGACAAAGAGTCAAAGAACAAAGACTATTTGGACGTCAAATTGTATTCATAGGTGAAAGCGTCGAAATAAGGTAAGGGGTGAGAGAGCGTTTGAATTCATGAGTATAATATATTGTGAGATGAACGAGAAAACCGTATTTCCCAATGATTCATCCGGGGCTCGCTACGTGTGGCAGTAGCCCTTTGAGGGATAAATTAATTAATTTACAAATATGGAAATTGTGAGATTAAAATATAGAATAGAAATATTTGTAGGGTGTTGATTGATTTAATTTCTTTGAATGTGTGAAATTGATATTATTGCGATATTGGGTGTCGAATTAAATTTATATATATATGTGTGATTAGATGAGTTTATATGGTGTGATAACAAAAGATTGATGTGTTGTGATAATTTTATGTGATGATGATGATGATGTATGATTAACAATTGTGATGTTATAAATTGTGATAAGTTTATGTGATGATGTTTGATTGATGATAGTGATGCTATAAATTTGTGAGGAGTTTATGTGATGATGATGATGTATGATTAATGATAGTGATGTTCTAAAATATGATGATAATAGTGAATTAACTCCGTAGTTGATGAAATAATAGTGATTTCAATTTGTGTTTGAGATGACGGTTTTAATAGAGTATCATAAACCAACGAGGGGAGAAAATAAATATTGTGAAGTGAGATTATTTTGTCATCATATAAGTAGGGCCTGACAAGCCTAGTGATTCTGGAGAAGTACAACTGAATGAGCCTGATCGTGGCGGTCTGCTGTCGATCCTTAAGGCAAGATTGTTAGACCCTGGAGGTAATCGGGTGGGGAATTCCTAGGTGACTTAGAGGTCGCACTCCCAATGTCGGGAGCTACCATGCAACATACATTTACCTCGATTGTCATGTATATATGTGTCTCGAGTTGAATTGAGGGGACCTATGAGGACAGGGCCAATTTGAATGGTCCGTCCATTGGGATGGTGGCATAGTATCAAGCCTTCTAACCAAGTACTTCAGAGTTAAAATGGTACCACATTGTGAAGTAGAGTCTAAGCTCATTCATAGCATTGCATTGCATTTTATTGTAATTGTTTTGTTGTTATTAATATGCATCGTGTGTGGTGATAATTTCTCTTAGACAATTTGATGATACAGTGAAATCTATTGATTTTCCTTGAGTGATTTTGATCTTTGAATGTGATATTTTATTGATGAAATATTTGTGTAATGATACGGTCCTATTATGATTATTTGCGTGTTCTTCTTACTTGTATTATACTGTCATCATGATTTCAAAACTCACCTCATTCGTTGTTTGTGTTTGACTGGTTGGGCCCTGCGTTTGTGAAATTGCAGTTATTATAGGTTAATGAGTCTTGCAGTTCAAGTTTGGGAGGAACCCTGCTCTGATAGGTGATACCGGGAATAAGGGTCTTAACTTGTATTTTACTTATTTAATTTGAATTGAATTTTTGTATGAAAACCTTAGAAGTACTAGTAAGTATTTAGAATTAAATCAAGTAATTATACTTAAATCAAGCTTATCGGGATTGCACTATTTTAATTGACAAAATAAGTTTAAAGTGTTTTTATTTTTATTTTTGAGAAACGTGATATCCTAAATTAGATATTAAATTTTTATTCTATTTAACAAATTTCTTTATCTACCGCAAGTTTTCTTCAAATAATTTAGTATATATTATTACAAATGTTATTTTGGGGTTTAGGGTGTCACATTAGTGGTATCAGAGCAGGTCTGTCCAATCAGACCGAGTGGGGCGAATGTCGATTATGTGTTACGAATTTCAGTCGTGTCAATTGTGTTTTCTTGTGTAATAATTATTTTCACGATCATGTTTTCCCGTTATATAATTGTGTTAAGTGTTATATGCTTTTGTATTATTATACATATTTTCGAGATTACTAATTAACTGTTTATTATTTGCTTACTATGATTGTGTTATGAATCCTAAATTCCTACCTAAGTGAGTAAATAAACCATGAAATTACTTGTTAAGATTTAAGTTAATTTTAATTGTTGACAAGATTATGTTAGTTACTTGCTCTTATTGTGTGTCTACCGAACTATGATTTTTGCACTCTTGTTTTATATGAATAGTTGGAAGTAATAATTTTGATTGACCAGCTGTATGTTTCAAGTTATTAATCTCATTCACGTAATCTTAGTTATCAAATGTCATACCTCACTAGTTAGTTCTTTTAAAGTTCGACTTTCACCCTTAATCAATTTAAAATATTTAGTTTTGATATGTGTTTGTTTAAGGTGTTTGATCTAATAACTAATTGATTGAAACATTGTTTTCCGTATGGTTTATATGTTTAAAACTTAAGTATTGACTTTTACTAGGTACAAATTATTATTATTATTATTATTATTATTATTATTATTATTCTGTTGAAACTCAATTTAGAGAAAAAAAAAGATGTTTTGTTCTAAACTATGAGTTAGATAAGAAATATGTCTCTTACATTTAAAGTTTTAATTTTGACTAAAAATTTATTATTTTTATTTTATGTTGGCTTGTGTTAAAAAAAAAACCGATTTTAAATTCTGAATGTTAATTTTAAATCACTTGAAAGTGTTGATGGTTGTATCTAGATGAGTAGAGTTTTGATATTGGTTTTGAAATCAATTTAGAGTGTTCGTCATGATTTAGATAGTATGAAATTCATATTATTAGCAACAGTATTTCTTAAATATTAGAGGTTGGTAGAACTTAAAATTTTTTAACAATAACATTTTGAAGGAGTTAAAGTTTACTTATTTTGTATGATGAAAATAACTTTTATTTGAATTACTCTTGATCATTTTAAAGAAATTAAATTTAGTTGAATTTTTGTTGATTTATAAAATAACAATAATTCTATGCTACTGATTTTCAATTGATTTTTTGATTATGATATTATGAACTCATTAGAGTTTGACTCATTGTTAGAGTTTTAGAGTTTAAGAACTCTTTAGTGATTTATAATAGTACTAATGTTAAAATGTCTACTAATTGAGAAAGAGAAGGAAAAAGAGGAAGAAAAAAACAAAGTTTTTAAAAATCTTCTTATATTGAATTTTTTTTTTGAAAAATTATCGAAATTTTTGATTATATAATTGATGTATTTTACTAGTAGATTTTTTTTTTGTTATATATATGAAGGGTTCTATAATTGATGTATTTTACCAGTGGCTCAATTGGTAGTGAGATTTTGATGAGGCGGTACTTATCCCCTAGGTACCGTGCTCGAATCTCGAATCCCACGGGAGGCAAAAAACTCAAAAATAGTATTGGTTGATTATTTTTTATAATATGGGAATATGATTTATATGATAAAATATAACTATTTTATTAAAATATTTTTTTAAAAGATATTCAAAATACACTATTAATAAAATAAATATTTTCTTTATTTATTAATTAATTTATGAAAGATCATCGTTAAACTAACATATCAGTAAAAAAATATTTATTTTATTTATAGTTTATATTTTAAATTAATTTTATTTTTAATTTTCTATCAACCTTCTAAAATTGCTTCGAAATATATATATGTAAGAAATAAATGAATATAATACCTGAAGAGTGCGAAGAAATACGTAGGGTTCATAGGGTTATGAATTCGTTTAAGCAGGAACAGCGAGAGATAGTAACGAAGATGGAGATGGTTCGCAATTGAGATTGTTGGCAATATGGTTCGTAGGGACAATATGGTTCATTATGAGAAGGATAATGAAAAGGAGGAGTACACTAAACCGTAGTGATGTTTATGTAATGAAGAGAAAGCTGAAGCGGTTTACTATTATATAAAAAATCCTATTATAGCGCTTTTTTTAAAGAGCAATGTAAAAGACCTTCGTATTTTATTCTTTAAAAGCCTAGGACAACGTTGTTTTAGAAGCCTTTTAAAGCGCTTGTCCAAAAGTGCTGTAAAAGACTTCCTTATTTCATTTTTTAAAAGCTTATTACAACGCTTTTTTAGAAGCCTTTTAAAGCGCTTGTCCAAAAGCGTTGTAAAAGAGCTCCTTATTTTATTTTTTAAAAGCCTATTACAACGCTTTTTTAGAAGTTTTTTAAAGCGCTTATTCAAAAGTGTTATAAAAGACCTCCTTATTTTATTTTTTAAAAGCCTTTTACAGCGCTTGTATAAAAAATGCTCTAATATGTCATTTAATTATGTGAAAGTGCAAATATTTTACAGCGCTTTAAAAGCTATGTAACATAAGGTGCGAGCGCTATATTTTACAACGCTTGTGTTTAAAGCACTCAATAACCGCTGTAAAACATTATGTGAGAGCGCTTCAGTTTACAGCGCTTTTGAAAAAGCGCTGTAAAAGCCTTGTAAACATTATGTGTAAACGTTATGTGACCATATATGACCCTATAACAGTGCTTTTTCCACAATGCTTGTCAAAAAAACGTTGTTGTATCCTCCGTTATTTTTAAAATATTATACAACAACGTTTGTATTTAATAAACACTATAAAATGTCATTTTTAGCATAGTAAATTAAATTTTATGCGTGTATTAAATTAATTTGATAAGTGGTTTAATCTGCCAAGGTTCTATGTTTTGATACTATATTAAGTTATAGAGAAAGGCATATGGATAATCTCAACTTTTTTGTATTCTTGATGACTTAGCTGCATTGTGTTTCAAGAACATAAGTCAATTGCACATGTTTAGTTGCATCCTTGATGATTGAGCTCAATAATGGTTTATTTTATTTGTTTTTATTGAATAATATTGTGGCTACCAACTTGATAATTTTTGTATGTAAAATCACTTGTGTTGTGCATTGTTTTATAATGTTTGATCTCCTACTATTTTATGATAATTTTCTAGTATGTGGAATGTGTTTATATATTTTGCCATTTGCTATCATGTGTGTTTTACATTTTAATATTGAGTACGTGTAATAATATTATTGTTATATTTCTTTTGCATGTGTCAGATGTAGGAATGGGACCTAATAATATCATTAGATGCAAGTAATGCAAATGGAGGAGATCACAAAGTCTTTCTAATAATACTTGAATTGCTTATATTATTTTTATGTTTTGAAATTATTTTATTTCAAGAATGACTTAAGGTAAAGACATGTGAATGATTTATGTCATTTTTGGATTGAGACTTGTTTAATTTTTGGGGAATAGCTAAGCATATTGTATCAAATTTATATATTAAGTAGTTATGCTCTTAATGTATTTTTGCTTTAATTTTTTATTTATTTTTAACAATAATAGGTTTAACAGTTCTGTCCAATATACTTGCATTCTAAAGTTAAATATTATGACCGTGTTATTTTGGGTGTAATTTCTGACAATTTTCAATTAAAAAAATACATAGCGGTAATTTGTGGCAGTTTGAAAGGTCAATATTTATGACGATTTAGAATGTCATATAATTAAGTTGAATTTGTTTGTTTTTTTTTAAAAAAAAGTTGCGATTGAAATAGTCATTATTTATAGTGATAAAACTTCAATTAAAACGGTGGTTCTAGCGATGGTTACAAAAAAAAAAAAAAAATATTGCAATTTTATGCGAAGAGATTAGATATTTCTATTAAAATAGTTTGAAAAGTGAGTGATGTGATGAGTGTAATGAGAATTTTATATATATTTGGATATTTATTTGATTGGTTATATATATATATATATATATACACACACACATGAACCAATAAAAGAAGGAAACAAAAAACATTTTTCTGCTGCCTCACTCATCCATTGTTTCTTCTTCTTCCTCTGTTTCAAAAGAAACGGTGTTGGTGATTTTAAAAACACAAACACAAACCTCTATTTTTGTTCTAGATCTAAGCTTCTATTTAAGAAGTTTCAGGAGGAAAAGTTGTTCTTCTCTACACTACAGTGTTTGTGAGCTAATTTATTTAAGGTGAGACACTTATTTTCTCATACTTTTTCCTAAATTCGTAAACTTTATATGGCGGGGGGTATGAGTGAAATTTTTGAGTTATTAACAAATCCTTGTTGTTGTTGTGGTTGTTGTTGTTGATTTTGTTAGTAATAGTAAAAAATATTGTTTTTTGATGTGTTTGAGTTAGGTAATGAGTTATTTTCAAATAAATGAGTTTGAACTGCAGTTGAAAATTTTTAAAAAAAAATTAGAGTTGTTAAAATTGTGAAAAAGTTCAAATTTTAACTAAGTTAAAGAGTTTGAGCAAAAAGTTAGATTGAAATTATAATGTTTAACGTTAAAAATGTTTATCTTTAATTACTCTTGGACTGAGTTTAAAAAAGAAAAAGTTTAGATTACTTTTTTAACTCAAATTTTTTTGTGCGTTAATAATCGAGTGTGCGTTAATAATTGAGTGTGTGTATGTTTTTTAACTCAAAGTTTAGAAGTTTGGTGTGTAAAAAAGATATAATTATGGGAATTTTATTGTGGTTGGATAAATTTTAGTTGTGAATAAATTGTTATAAATATATATGTTTATGTAGTTAGCTCCTTGAGTCTCGAAATGAAATCGAGACAGTTGACACCGAGTTACCGGTGGAGACAACTCTGCTATATTAATGTTGTTGTGGTGATTAAAGAAAAATAAAATATTTAATATATTTTGAAAGAAATGAAACTATTTCAAAGAGTTATAACCTTGAAATTAGAAAAAAAATATTTATTAATATATTAAATATATTTTGAGCCTTACAACAAAATTGTTAGACGTTGGGGATATTCTCATGGATAATTCCTATGTGACTTTGAGGTAGTCCCAAATGTTAGGAGCTACCATGCAATTGACCAATTTGAATTGTCTCCCCACTTGCATGGTGACATAATATCAAACGTTCTAATCAAGTACATCAGAGTTAGAATGATACCAAAGAACATGAAGAAGTTTAAAGTATAAGATCATGCATAACATCTTGTTGATTTGTGATTGTCTCATTTTGATGCTGTGAATTAATATGTTATTATATCATGACGAAAATATATTGTAGTATAATTGATACAATATTTACTTGATGTTCTAGGTATTCATTTCACCTTTTTAAAACTATTACCACTTTCGAAGTTCACCTCTTTCATTGTTTATGTTAAATATTATATTAGAATGTAAATAATATATATGGGCTGTAAGTATGTAAGTATTCTGACCCGTTAGCATTACTGTAAATTAGGGTTATTTAATACCCTGTGTCTATATAAAGAGATTCCGCTCTGTAGTTGAAACACACAGGTTATTCTATATGTCTCTCAATACTCTTTATATTCAACATGGTATCTAGAGTCAACTAAGAGACAAACCCTAATCGTCAACTACCCGGTCGACCCACTGTCTCCGGTGAATATTTTTTCGACAAACTGTGTTCTCAACTCCGGTTCCCCCTTCTGTCATTGATATGCTGATTCCTCAATTTTTGTTCAACCGTTCAGGCTTTACCGTCGTTGCCGTTGTTGCCGTCACTGTTTCTGACGAGTTTTTTTGACGAACGACCACTCCATCAGCGCCGAACACCCCAGATAGGCCAAACCCTTCCGCTGCGCCTTCTGAATCCTTCTCATGCGCCCTCACGCGCCACCTGAACATCCCGCACATGGATCTCACGTGCCGCCCACTACCACCGCGCGCAACGGCGTGTCCGACAGCTGTTCACGATGCTTCTTCTTCCTCCACACTCGCCTCGGCCTCCTGGTTCCATATCTGCCCTCAGTTTTCAGTTTTAAGTTTTGAGTTACGGATATACGACTTCCAATTCAAACAGCCCCTGGTTTCCTGGTTCCAACGCGTTTTCTAAAAATCTTTGCTGACCATGGCATCTCAGTTTGAAACAAAGAGTATCTTCACTAACTACATCACTTCTCCTATCTCGATTGAAAAATTGAATGGATCAAATTATGATAGTTGGGCTGATGACATCAAACTATGGCTCTGTGGTCAAGGTTACGAGGATCAACTCGCCCAAAACCCTGAAAAGGTGAGTGTGGCTGAAACATCCAAATGGAGTCAAACTGATGCTCAGTTGTGTAGTGTCATTAAGTCTACACTTCATCCAGATGTTAAACCGATTTTCCGTCCGCATCTCACGTGTGAATCTGTTTGAAGTCAAGCAAAGGCACTCTATACTAATGATACACAACGTCTCTATGGAGTTTGTCACCGCGTGTTGAACATCATTACTCCGAAGTCCCTCGATGGCTCTATTTCTCATATCTTGGCACCGTTCATAGTGCACTTCATGACTTTAATGAGCTTCTCCCTCCTATTGCAAGTAATTCAGTTGAATAAAAGAAGGAGTTGGATCAACGCAACACCTTCTTCATGCTTCTTGCACTATATGGCGTACCCCAGGAGTACTCAGCAACTCGTGATCAAATTTTGGGGTCTGTTACTTTTTCGGATATGTCTACTACTTCAGCGATCCTCCTTCGAGTACTAGCAAAACATCCAGTTGAGCAGTCAATTACTATAGTTCTAGGTGACACTGCTGCCCTTGCATCTTAGAGACATAATCAACAATGTTCTCATGGAGGACCATCCAACTCTAAGCCTCGTCCCAAATGTGAGCATTATCATCGACTTGGTCACAATATTGACCGCTATTGGAAGTTGCATGGCAAGCTTCACCTTCGATAAATGCAACCCATCTTGGTTATTCTGCCACTATTCAGACTACACCATCTCCACAAGGCTCCCCGGTAAACTATGAAGATTTTCTCTGATGGGTTCAGAGTCATCCAAACTCAAGTTCTCCTACTTCGGTTGCACACACTGGTAACTCATTTGTTTACGTCTCTCATTCATCTTCCCTCGGTCCTTGGGTTCTTGATTCTGTTGCGACTGATCATGTTACTGGTAATAAAGGTCTCTTTTCTTCACCCTATAGATCTGGTTTTTTACCTACTATAACTTCTTCCAATGGTACTCAAACCCGGTCCCAAGAAGTTGGAACTGTCCACAATCTCCCTTCTATCTCAGTTGTATCTGTTCTCTATGTACCTGGATGCCCCTTTAATTTACTTTTAGTTAGTCGATTGACTCGGTCTCGTAATTGTATTATTATTTTCACTAATAATAATGTTACCTTGCAGGACCGGAATTCAGGACGGACGATTGACGTTGGATGTGAGTCACAAGGCCTCTATTACCTTTCTACAACATTCAAGACGTGCTCTGCCATAGAGTCCCCCCATACTATCCATGCTCAGCTAGGACACCCAAGTCTTACCAAACTACAAAAAATGGTGCCTAGTTTGTCTAAGTTATCTACTTTACATTGTGAGTCGTGTCAGTTAGGGAAACACACACGTAGTAAGTTTCCCGATCAAGTCAATAAAAGAGTAACCTCTCCTTTTGCTTTAGTTCACTCTGATGTTTGGGGTCCCTCTCGTATTGTGTTTACTTTAGAGTCTAAGTATTTTGTTACTTTTATTGATGATTATTCTCGTTGTACGTGGTAATTTTTAATGAAAAATAGAACTGAATTGTTTTCCATCTTTGAGCAATTTTATAAAGAAATTAAAACCCAATTTGGAGTTTCCATTCGTACCTTAAGAAGTGATAATGCTCGAGAATATTTGTCTTATCAATTTCAATATTTTATGGCCTCCAATGGTATTTAACACCAAACTTCATATCCTCATACACCTCAGCAAAACGGGGTAGCCGAACGCAAAAATCGACATCTCATTGAAACCACACGAACCTTACTTCTCCATGGCAATGTTCCATTCCATTTTTGGGGGGATGTAGTCTTAACGGCATGCTACCTTATTAACCGTATGCCATCTTCTGTCCTTGATGGCAATATCCCCGATTCAGTCCTCTTTCCCCATACCCCTATTCACCCACTACCACCTCGTGTCTTTGAGTCCACGTGCTTTGTTCACAATTTATCCCCCGGTTTGGACAAATTGTCAGCTCGGTCACTTAAGTGTGTCTTTCTCGGTTATAATCGGTCCTAAAAAGGATATTGTTGTTATTCTCCCACACTACACCGCTATATTTCATCAGCTGATGTTACTTTTTTTGAGTTTGTACAGTATTTTAAACCTATCCATATAGCTATTGAGCCCTATCAGGACATTAATCTCGAACCTCCTCAAGTAGTTATCCCTCTCCCACCCACTCATATTCCTATCGAACCTGACGAGTCTGCCCCCAACCTCCACGACCACTACAAACATATCAGTGTCGTCGCTTATCCTCTGTTGTACCTGTTCCTACTCCCATTACAGATTCGAATCCGACGCCACCTCCTGATCTGGCCTTGCCACCTGAGCCTGACCTTCCTATTGCTCTTTGTAAGGATACTCGCACCACCTGTAACCCATCTCCTCATTATATTGATTTGTGTTATCATTGTCTTTCTCCTTTACATTACACTTGCTTGTCCTCCTTGTGATATGATCCTAATTGTCATGTTTTACTTTAAGGATCGTTCTAGGTCGGAAACTTACAAATTTGAGTGAAAATCGCGTATAGTTGGAGAATGCGATAAACGATGCTGTGAAACTTTGATTCGGCCGATTCCAAAACGAGGTGAAAGATGACGTTCCAAAACGCAATTTAGGCTTTCGAATTACCGAAAACCAGTATATAGAACTCGAGATATTAACACAGGTTACTTATCATGAAAATTGGAAGAATTGGAGTATTAGGGTTTGATGTAAAGGAAACTCAATATTATTATTCAGCAAAAAAACCAAGAACAAAATGGTGCCACAATCTAAGGATTGATAAACCAAGAAGAACGCCACAAGGGTTAACAACCTTGATAAGTTCAAGATGAATTCTTTCAAGAACTCTAGAGAGCAAAGCCTCACAAAAACAATGTTCACAATCTACCTTAAGAAAAATAAGGGTTTGCCTTTTATAATGGCAACTCCTAAAAAGTTCTCTAAATTTGGCCCAACTGAAATTTTTACAATTACACCCAAATTTCTTATTAATTTAGTCTATTACTTTAATTAAAACTAATATTAAAATTTGATAACACATAAATGCCGCCTTCATTCCTTAACTTCTTCAATTTGTGTTAAGCAATTGACTATCTTGGGCTTCAATTCTTCACGAGTTGTACTTGCTTCAAATAAAGTGGCTATCAAGTTATTTAAAACCTCATTCGCCTTCTTTGACCTTGCTCTTGTCATTGGGGTTCCAAGACCTTGAATATCCTCTAGGCTTTCTTCCTTGGTTATGCATTCTACGTCCTCATCATTCCCTCCTTCGTGAACTGAATTTGCCCTCAAATTGCAATCTTCTTCAGCTGCATCATAAAGAGACAAATCAATCACATTAAAAGTAGGACTAACACAATACTCACGTAGAAGATCTATTTTGTAATTATCATTAATTTTGGACAGCACTTGAAAAGGTCCATCTCCCCTTGGTTGGAGCTTAGATTTCCTTTGAGAAGGAAACCTTTCCTTCCTTAAATGAACCCAAACCCAATCACCTGGTTCAAACACAACCTTTTTTCTTCCTTTATTAGCTTGTCGAGCATAGCTATCCACTTTATTTTCAATTTGTGCCTTTACCTTCTCATGTAATTTCGAACATATTCAGCCTTAGCATTCGCATCCTTATGAATTAGAATAGAACTATTTGGCAAAGACATTAAATCAAGAGGGGTGAGAGGGTTAAAACCATAAACAATTTCAAAGGAAGAATAACGAGTAGTGCTATGAACAACCCTATTATAGGCAAACTCAACATGGGGTAAACATTCTTCCCATGTCCTAATATTCTTTTGGATTACATCCCTAAGAAGAGAAGAAAGAGTTCGATTTACTACCTCAGTTTGGCCATCAGTTTGTGGGTGGCAAGTCATGGAAAAGAGAAGTTTAGTTCCAAGCTTACCCTAAAGTGTCCTCCAAAAGTGACTAATGAATTTAGTGTCTCGGTCACTTACAATGCTTCTGGGTACACCATGAAGTCTAACTACTTCTTTAAAGAACAAATCTGCCACGTGACAAGCATCAGCCACTTTTCTGCAAGGTATAAAGTGAGCCATCTTTGAGAATCTGTCCACCACCGCAAAAATTGAATCTTTTCCTCTCTTAGACCGTGGAAGACCTAAAACAAAATCCATAGCAATATCAATCCAAGGGGAGTTAGGTATTGGTAAAGGAGTATACAAACCATGAGGCATAACTTTAGACTTAGATTTCTTACAAACAATGCATATTTCACACAATTTGCGTACATCACGTTTCATGTGTGGCCAATAAAAATGTTCATGCAACATGTCTAAAGTCTTTTGTACTCCAAAATGTCCCATTAATCCCCCCTCATGTGCTTCCTTCACAAGAAAATCCCTAATGGAACTTTTCGGCAAACATAACTGCTTTTCTTTAAATGAATAGTCATTATTCTTAAAATACCCATTTTGGGAAGCATGCACACAAGATTTATATATTTGAGAAAATTCGGGATCATGTTCATACGATTCCTTAATTACCTCAAAACCAATAAACTTAGTTTCAAGAGTAGAGAACAAAACATACCTTCTTGAAAGTGCATCAGCAACAACATTTGACTTACCTTTTTTATGCTTGATCACATATTGAAACTGCTCAAGGAATTCAACCAACTTGGCATGTCTCTTGTTGAGCTTAACTTGGCTCTTTAAATACTTCAATGATTCGTGATATGTACTACAAATTCCTTTGGTAAAAGATAGTGTTGCCATTTTTGTAGTGCTCTCACTAATTCATATAATTCTTTATCATATGTAGGGTAATTAAGGGGAGCGCCATTAATTTTCTCACTAAAATAAGCAATGGGATGCCCCTCTTGCATTAAAACAACCCTTATCCCCACATTTGATGCATCACATTCAATTTCAAAAGATTTAAAGAAATTAGGCAATGAAAGAATAGGTGCATGAGTCAATTTTTCTTTGAGGGTAGCAAATGCTTCCTCTTGTTTTTCACCCCCATTTAAATCCCACATTCTTTTTAATCACTTCATTTAAAGGTGTAGCTAATGTACTAAAATCTTTAACAAACCTCCTATAGGAACCAACTAAGCCATGAAAGCTTCTTACCTCGTTAGCATTCTTAGGAGTTGGTCACTCCTAAATAGCTTTCACCTTTTCTTGATCAACCTGCACTCCTTGTGAGCTAACAACAAAACCAAGAAAAACTACATGATTTGTATATAAAACACATTTTTCCATGTTTGCATACAATTTCTCACGCCTAAGAGTTTCCAACACACTTCTTAAAAGCAAAAGATTATCATCGTAAGATTTGCTATAAATCAAAATGTCATCAAAGTAAACCACAACAAATTTCCCTAGAAACTCTCTTAACACATGGTTCATCAACCTCATGAAAGTGCTAGGCGCATTTGTTAGTCCAAAAGGCATGACCAACCATTCATACAAGCCATATTTTGTTTTAAAGGCTGTTTTCCATTCATCTCCTTCTCTAATCCTAATTTGATGATATCCACTTTTAAGATCAATTTTTGAAAACACACAAGCACCATACAATTCATCCAACAAATCATCTAATCTAGGAATGGGATGTCTATACTTTACCGTGATATTATTGATGGCTCTACAATCAGTGCACATCCTCCAAGTTCCATCTTTCTTAGGTACAAGAATAACGGGGACTGCACATAGAGTTAAGCTCTCTTGCACCTATCCCTTTTGCATCAAGTCTTCAACTTGCCTTTAGATTTCTTGGGTCTCTTGGGGGTTAGCTCTATATGCTAGCCTATTGGGCAATGAAACACCTGGAATGAGATCAATTTGATGTTTTATACCTCTTATAGGTGGTAGGCCTTGAGGAACCTCTTTGGGAATTACATCTTCAAAATCCTGCAACAAAAAAACAACTTCACTAGGAAAAGAATTGGTAAGATCTACAACCTTTAAGTCACTCTCCTTGCTTAAAAGCAATAGCAATGGCTTTTTTAATTGCATAGCCTTTTTAACCTCTTTTTCTTTTATGAACAAATTTTGTACTTTTCTCTCTTTCTTTTCATTCTCTTTTTCTTTTCCCTCTTTCTTTTGACTCTTTTTTTCTTTTCTCTCTTTCTTTTCACTTTCTTTTTCTTTTCTCTCTCTTTTTCTCTCTCTCATTTTGGATTCATCCTCACCAACCTCTCTTGGAGACAAAGGAGCAAGAATAATTTTGTGTTCTTTATCATACTGCCATGGCCTTCCAAGAAGTAAATGACAAGCCTCTATCGGAACTACATCACATATAACTGTATCCTCATACTTCCCAATAGAAAAATTCACTTCTACCTACTCACTCACAATTTGCTCGCCTTCCTCACTAAGCCATTGATGTTTGTATGGTTATGGATGAGGTTTAGTCACTAGGTTCATTTTTGCTACCATTCTTGCACTTGCAACATTAGTGCAGCTTCCTCCATCTATAATTAAAGAACATAACTTACCTTGGATGAGACATCGAGTATGAAAAATATTCTTCCTTTGTGTTTCATCCAAGTCTATTGATTGGATGCTCAACATTTTTCTAACCATAAACAAGTCTCCTCCCTCAACAACTTCTTCCTCATTCTCTTCATCACTAGATGTAGCAGATTCAGAAGATGACCCGCTAGAAATATCTCCATTCTCCTTAAGCAACATGGTCTTCTTAGTTGGACATTCAGAAGCTATGTGACCTCTTCCTAAGCATTTGAAACATTTAATTTCACTACTTTTTGTTTTCTTATGAGCATCATTGGATTTATTTTGAATTCTCTGAGGTGCAACCGTGGATGTGTTTGATGAAGTACTTCCCTCCTTCTTATTTCTATCCTTCCAACTATAGGAGTTAAAGTTAGAAGAATTCTTTCTGACACCTTTTCTTTTCAGTTGTTCTTTTACCTTAGTAGCTTGATGCACTAAGTCCTCCAACTCCACATAATTTTGTAATTCCACAACATCACTAATATTACTATTCAGCCCCTGTAAGAAACATGCCATAAAAGCTTCCCTATCTTCACTAATATTTGCTCTAATTAAGCACACCTCCATCTCCTTATAATAATCATCCACACTTTTGCTACCTTGTGTGAGCCTTTCAAGCTTATTGTGAAGGTCTTTCTGACACTTTTGCTACCTTGTGTGAGCCTCCGTCATCACCATGATTTTCTAATTGTTCAATTCTAGCATGTAAATCTTCAGTATGTTCCCTCAACATTCTGTGCATTTGAGCAGTTATAGCCTCCACTAACAATCTGTTGTTTACTCCTGGAGAAGGGCTATCATCACCACCTATTCCTTCCATACTTCAACATTCTGTCACTCGTGTTTCACTCAATTTGGCTTTTTTTTTTATATAATGACTCTCTCTTGCCTTTTTTCCACTCAATTGCTCTCTTCAAGTTCTTAATTGAATCAACAAGAACTTTAATATTTTGAACAAAAAATCAGTATGAAGAATTTAGAGTAACACAAAGCAGTAGTAATGTGATTGGAAAATTAATATGAGGAATTTTGTTAAATAGGTAGCGTGCACTACTTTTAACAATACTATCTTTTTTTTTCTTGTATTCTTTTTTTTTTTTTCAAGTAGCAGCAACACACCAATTAACTTAGAACAACAATCCAACAAAACAACACAACCAACAATTTAGGTTTCACAAGAAAAAAAAATGCATAAACAAAATTTTCCTCAATTCCAAACCTAGAGACAAGCTCTGGTACCAAATGATATGATCCTAATTGTCATGGTTTACTTTAAGGATCGTTCTAGGTCGGAAACTTACAAATTTGAGTGAAAATCGCGTATAGCTGGAGATGCGATAAACGACGCTGTGAAAATCCGATTCGGTCGATTCCAAAACGAGGTGAAAGATGACGTTCTAAAACGCAATTTAGGCTTTTGAATCACCGAAAACCAGTATATAGAACTCGAGATATGAACACCGGTTACTTATCACAAAAATTGGAAGAATTGGAGTATTAGGGTTTGATGTAAAGGAAACTCAATATTATTATTCAGCAAAGAAACCAAGAACAAAATAGTGCCACAATCTAAGGATTGATAAACCAAGAAGAACGCCACAAGGGTTAACAACCTTGATAAGTTCAAGATGAATTCTTTCAAGAACTCTAGAGAGCAAAGTCTCACAAAAACAATGTCCACAATCTGCCTTAAGAAAAATAAGGGTTTGCCTTTTATAATGGCAACTCCTAAAAAGTTCTCTAAATTTGGCTCAACTGAAATTTTTACAGTTACACCCAAATTTCTTATTAATTTAGTCTATTAATTTAATTAAAACTTATATTAAAATTTGATAACACATAAATGCCGCCTTCATTCCTTAACTTCTTCAATTTGTGTTAAGCAATTGACTATCTTGGGCTTCAATTCTTCACGAGTTGTACTTGCTTCAAATAAAGTGGCTATCAAGTTATTTAGAACCTTCTTCGCCTTCTTTGACCTTGCTCTTGTCATTGGGGTTCCAAGACCTTGAATATCCTCTAGGCTTTCTTCCTTGGTTATGCATTCTATGTCCTCATCACCTTGTCTTCTGTTTCTATTCCTAAAACTACAAGTGAAGCATTATCCCACCCTAAGTGGAGGCAAGCAATGCTTGATGAGATGTGTGCTCTACAAAGCAGTGGTACTTGGGAATTGGTACCTTTACCTCATGGGAAGTCGTTAGTTGGGTGTCATTGGCTTTATATAGTGAAGGTTGGTCTTGATGGTAAGATTGATCGATTTAAGGCTCGTTTGGTAGCCAAGGGATATACTCAGATTTTTGGATTGGATTATAGTGACACATTCTCACCGGTTGCCAAAATGGCATCTGTCAGACTATTTTTCTCCATTACAACAATTCGACATTGGCCCCTCCATCAGCTTGACATTAAAAATGCCTTTTTGCACGGTGATCTTGAAGAGGAAGTGTATATGGAGCAACCACCAGGATTTGTTGCTCAGGGGGAGTCTTCCAACATGGTTTGTCGGCTACACAGGTCCCTTTATGGTCTTAAACAGTCTCGTAGAGCTTGGTTTGGCAGATTTAGCTCGGTAGTACAAGAATTTGGTATGATCCGCAGTGAAGTCGATCACTCTGTATTTTATCATCACTCAGCTCAAGGGTGCATCTATCTTATTGTTTACGTGGATGACATTGTTATAACTGGTAGTGATCATCAAGGAATATTCCAGTTAAAACAACATCTCTCAAATAAATTTCAGACTAAAGACCTTGGTAAACTCCGTTATTGTTTGGGTCTTGAAGTAGCTCAATCCAAGGATGGCCTTGTAATTTCACAAAGAAAATATGTTATGGATATTCTTGAAAAAATAGGCCTACTAAATGCCAAGTCAGTTGATACTCTTATGGATCCAAATGTCAAATTCCTACCTAATCAGGGAGAGCCTCTTTCAGATTCAGGAAGATATAGGAGATTGGTTGGAAAATTAAACTATCTCACAGTCACTCGTCCTGATATTTCCTTTGCTGTCAGTGTGGTAAGTCAGTTCTTAAATTCTTCTTGCCAAGAACATATGGATGCTGTAATCCAGATTCTTAAATACATCAAAAGTGCACTTGGAAAAGGTCTCATTTATGAAGATAGAGGACATACTCAGATAATTGGCTACTCAGATGCTGATTGGACAGGCTCCCCCATAAATAGACGATCAACTTCCGGGTATTGTGTACTCATCGGAGGAAATTTAATATCTTGGAAGAGTAAGAAACAAAATGTTGTTGCAAGATCTAGCGCTGAGGCAGAATATAGGGCCATGGCACTAGTAACATGTGAACTCATCTGACTGAAACAGTTACTGAAAGAACTTCAATTTGAAGAGACCAGCACAATGACACTAATATGTGATAATCAAGCTGCACTAGACATTGCCTCGAATCCTATTTTTCATGAGAGGACCAAGCATATTGAGATTGACTGCCATTTTGTTAGAGAAAAGATTGAATCGGGTGACATCATCACCAACTTTGTCAAATCCAATGAACAATTAAGAGATGTGTTTACAAAGTCATTGCGAGGTCCTAGAATTAGTAATATATGTAACAAGCTAGGTGCATTTGATTTATATGCTCCAGCTTGAAGGAGAGTGTTAAATATTATATTAGAATATAAATAATATATATGGGCTGTAAGTATGTAAGTATTCTGGATGCCTCTTTGAAGATTCTATTTTTCTGGTTGTACTTTGGAAAATTTTCCGTTATGATATGTGATATTGGGAATGAGATTTATAAGTTGTCTTTTATTTATTTAAGTAGAAAATGCTTTTTGTCAATTATTTTGTTAGCACTAGTAAATTTTTAGAATTAAATTAAAAATTATAATTAAATCAAATTTATTAAGATTAAATTGTTTTATTTAAAAAAAAAATTTAAATTGTTTAATGCACGTATCTTGAGAAATTTAATATCCTAAATCATTTAAAAATATTTTTTTTTTTTTTAAAAGAAGTTTCATTTATTCACTACAAATTTTTACGAAAATCTAATATAAACTATTATATATATATATATATATATATATATATATATTAATTTTTTAGATTTATGGTATCATATTATGCGTTAAGTTTGTATTTTTAAATTAACTTGGTAAATTCAATATAATTTCTAATTAGCTTAACCTTGGTCGACTCATTTTAAATGGATAAGCGACCTTAATATTAAGATCAAGTGACTTTTGAGTAGGCTATAGGAACAAACATGCCACATCAATATATTTAATAAATATTTTAAGATAGAAAAGGTTTTTGTTTTTGTTAAGTGTTTTCTAATAGCTATCTAATAGAAGCATATCGTTGGTTTTGATCGTCATTCTAATGGGAAAGGATAATGGATAGATAAGAAAAAAAAAGGTTTGCAAAACATAAAAATGATCAAGCGAGGTTAACAATATTGAATCAATGAAATCATTAGAAAAAAAAAACGTGATTTGGGCATAGGAGATAAGCAGTTAGGAGCCTCAGGGGCCACAACCCTATATATATATATATATATATTTGTTTATTTAAATAATAATGATATGTTTCTTTCTCTCTGCTCCTAGATTTTCTCTGGTCCCCCCTCTTGTTCGCTGCCGTCGACCGGTCTATACACGACATCCATTTATGTGAATTTTGAAAATAATAAAACTTGTATGAATTGAAACTCTAACTTTTACAATTTGTCGACTATGTATGAATTGTGTAAAGCTATAAAAAAATCATATTATTTTTATAAATTTCAATTATAATATTTTAGTTAATATTTGTCGTTCGTTTAATATTTTATGCAAGATTCGCCACTGAAGATAACAGAGACAAAAATAGAAAAATGAAGAAAAAATCAATTTCGACATTGGACAGTGAAATGGAGAAAATGAAAATAGTCTGCAAATGGACAAATAAATTGTTGCACGAGAAACGTCACTTAGTTTTAGTTGGGTGTGGGAATTAAGAAGACGATGAGTTTGGGCATGTTTAGACAGGATTACAGTGCAAATAGGCGGCAATTTTTTTTCGAAAAATTAGTTTGCTGTAATAAATAAATGATTTTCTTTGCTTATCACAACCTTGTTTCTGCCATATATAATTTCTCTCATACTTTCATATATTTTTTTTTTAACTTTCAATTTCTTTAATAGCTTTTAAAACGTGTTAAGTTTTGTTGTGAAAGTATTTATTAACCTTTTCATATATATGTGTGTATTTTAAAGATAAATATGTATCACTTAGAATTTAATGAGTTTACACTTTGGGGTGTTATCTTGAAAATATATTTGTATAACTATATTGACGAATTACATGATAGTATCGCCTTAGTGAAAGTGGACACTATATTAATACATATAATTTAGTAATTTAGAGGGGTGTTGTACTTTGCATATGACATGGAACATAACCTGTCAATCCAACTTTTCCTAATTATTTTAACCTCATCACATGAATTTCAAGTAGTACATGTTTTAGCATTGAAAGTTTGTCAATTTATCCGTGTTATACTATATTGCTGCAATTGTTGTGATCATGCTATATATATGATTCAAGGATATATGTTTATATATTTATGACTTATTCATTTTATAGTACTCACATTTTCTTTGTTCCTCCTCTTATAAAGTATTCTTTGTGCCTCCTCTTATATAGTATTTGTATGCAGTCATCACAAGCAATCAATGGATCTTTTCTTGTGAAAGTGGAAGACTAAAGGCTTGTCCCTAACTATTTTTTATGAGTTTTTTATTAATAAAAAAAAAAACTAGTTTTAGCTTCCATATTTAGCGTCGTCCCCTGGCACCGACGCTAGTTAGCATCGGTCCAACGCACGCTAGTGCACTAAACATTTTATTTGTTTTTCCAGCCTCCCGCGTCGACTCAAACTTAACACTTATACTCTAAGGACGACCATTCACTAGACGAAGTTTGATTTTGTAGTTATGCTTACTTTTTGTAGTCTTGTAGCAATAAATATGTATTTTTTATTACTTTGTTATTAGATAATTTCATACTATGTTATTATTTTATAGTCGTGAAAAACTGAAGTGTTGTTATTGATTTTAATGATTCTTAAATATTAACTATTTAATAGGTGAAAAAGTTAATTTGCTCATGCAAAAAAACACAGGGAGTTGTAGTATAGCGTTGGTCAGACAAATGCCTCATGTTTTGTTGGTAATCATAATTTTGACTTTAGCATTGGACAAACTATGATATTTATAGAAGAACTATACGCCAAGAAACATAGCAATGCGCTAATATGCACCCTGAAGCCCTATTTAAGATAAAATCTGATATTTTACAAGGGTTCTGAACTAAGAGACCTTGGAGATCATATTCAGAACATCTTGGAGCATAGGAACTTGAAGATTTTACTCTTGGTGTTCCTTTAATTTAGATCAAACATCAAAGGATGCAACATAAAGTCATATAACATACATGATCAGGAAACTGCACACTTAAACAAAACATTAGTGCTTTAAATTATTTTTACAAAGTAATTTTGTTATCATCAAAACAAGTAAGGGTCATAGTTATTGAAACCAACTTAGTTGTAATAGAATTGGCATGGTCAATAATGTGGCATACCTCACAAAATAGAGGCAATTTTTCATATTCCACGTCGACTAGAAAAAAAAAACCTTCATGTTCAACAAGATGACTTTCATGAAGAGGTAAAGTTAGGTCAATATCAACACTCGTGCAAACTAATCGAATGTACGATTGCGCATGACTTCACCAAGATAATTTGGAACACCCACTACACCGCTAATTTCAAATAATGTTTTCAACCTCCAATACTCACGAGCCAAATCATGAAATCTCACCTTGCGTGATATTTTAATGCAAAAAATGAGGGTTAAAATCAAGAGACTAAGCTGAAAGAAGAAGGATACCCGAATTGAGATTCCAAAACCTAATAGATGAAATAATACTTTGGTCCACCATAGAAATAAATTTGATCTAATAGAAAATTATGTTTTTAATACGGTGAATTAAGTCATTTATGTGTCACCAGACTTAACAAGTGAGACATAAATACGTTTAAGTCAGTTGTCTATGTAAACGAGTTGACAGAATAAGATGCTGTCAATTTCGTAAATAGATGAAATGTGTGTAATACTGTTATATTAGCAATCGAATTAAGATAGACTGTAAAAATAAAAATAACAAATTAATATATGTATATATATATATATATATATTCCTCTATATTTAACTCGGTTAATTGGCTAAACAACTTAATAAAAAAGACGGTGTCAATTTTGTAAATATTAAAAACATGTTTAAAGTGGTAATTTTGATAACCGACTTAACACGAATTTAAAACTTTTTAAAAATCTCATTCACTTAGCATTTTATCTCCCATGTGCACTTAGCATTAGTACCCTAAACCTTCCCTATCCTCTAACTTCGTCAACACTTGCAACTCCACTTCCTGACTTTACTCTAACATCGACTTCAGAACCATAACCATCGTTTTATTGCCACCATTTCAGGTTTGGATCTCAAGTTCTTGTTTATTGAGTAAGTAAAATACATATTGGATCTCAAGTTCCTTACATAAGTTAAAATACATATTCTAAAGGTTCTATTTTATATGATATGGAGCAAAACAATAATCAAAATAATAACAATAGGAAGAAAACAATAGTATACTATTATTAGATTACTCTTAGTTTATGGTTATTTATTTTTAATAAAAGTAGTTATAGATTGTAGTTGGATGAATTGGATGAATGCTAATAGTTTGATAGTTTGAATGAAGTGTATATGTATGGAGAATTTTTTACAATTTGCTTTAAAAAGACTTTCTAAAATAAGAAATCATCTTATTTGTTATAGAATTTGCAAAATTATACAAAACGAATATGGCACGATGATTAGATAAAACACGATAAATATATGAGTGTGACTACTATGTCATGTTACATATGTTGAACTTTGTAACATAGTTGATTCATGGATGCAAATAAATAATTTTTTATAAGTTGTTATTGATGGTGTATTTTATATTTGTCTGATAAAAAGTTATAAGTTGCTATTGATTGTGGTTTTTTATGTCGTATGATAAAAAAATTAAGATTCAACTAATATTGATTGTGTTTTTTTTTTTTGTTCAGATATTCGATAACTCGAGATCATTTCATCCGGATCAAATTAAAGAAGTTCGAAAATGTGTGGATATTTTGGAAATAGTTGAAGAAAATGACATTACTAATATATGTCTATTGAATATTTCTACATTGTGATTTTGTAATTTTGTTAATGGACATCTATTTTTTTTTGTCTTGTCGTGATTATTCAGAAATGGGGAGACATATTCTTTGTGCTCAATATTTCTTGTATGAACATATGATATTGTATATTTTGGTTATTAAATTATTATATAAAATTAATAGTAATAAGTACAAAACTTTTAAAATTTAATACAAAATATTGTATATATGTATGATCAAGAGCATAAAAACAAAATGAGAAATTTATTAAAAAAAATAATTATTTTAACTCTATCTATCAAGTCAGTTGGTCAAAAGATCTAAGTTAAAAAGATGATTTGTTGAACTGAATTTATGATGTTTAAGTTAATTAAGCTGAATCGACTTAATAGGAGGAAGCTTTGTTAAGTCGGTTTATGAACCGAGATAAAAAAATATATTTTTTAAGTCGTTTGCGGTTAACTCGGATACATAACCAACTTAAAATGTACATTTTAACCGACTTAAAATTTAAAAGATAAAATTCTACCCTGAACTCAAAAAACCCTTTACCAAGAGAAACCATTTTCCAAAGACCAATAACTTTCCAAAGTTTCTATAGATATCGCGTATGACTTCGAGTTTAATTAGAACATCTCCTTGGAATGACCCGACCATGTAGGAAATTAGTGCATGATGCAAAACGAGTGAAATATTCATTTTCTAAAATGAAAACCACGAGAAGTTTACCCTTTATACAAGTTTTGTGCAATGCACTTAGAGGAAAATCAAAAGAGTTATGATGAGCTTGAGTGAAATTTTTATTGAAATTCAGAGTGGATGAAGTTGAATGTATGATTGCATCGACATTGAGATCACAACGGAGACGACATAGGATAAGATGGCGTCTGAATCCACTAGACCCACAAATTCAGACAAACAATGGCGGACCCCATCCATATATTTTACAGACACCTAATAATGATTTAAATATAGAAAGGGTTTTTGGTTTAGTTCAATGTGTCCAAATATGTATTTCATTGAAGTATAATGTTTGTTTAGATCCTCATTATAGTACGAAAGGATAAAAAAAGAAAAAAAATTAAGGTTCGTAAACATGAATGAACTCTAATTACAAATAATATTTTTATATAAAAGTTTATTCTAAAGTCAAGTAATCAATTTCATTAGCTGAATGGACAAACATGATCCATCAATGTACGTTAGAGACACTTATTAATTATTGTAATGAAGGGTTTCTTGCACTAAGATAACTCGTAAAAACTTTTTAATTGAATTAAAAATAACATTAGATTTTTATTATATAAGGTGATCAAACAATTGTCTACTTGTCACATAAAAAGGTAGAACACAATGGCTAAAACTCTCAAGATTGTTTACACTGTGATTCTTTTAGTGTCTCTATTTCTTCTTTTAATCGCCGCTAGTGGTAAGTTCATTCTCATATTTTAATGTTATACAAAACCTTCCATCATTTTTAAATAACATTTCTTTATTTTATATTTTATTTACAGAAAAATAGAGTTGTCAGAAAGTCCAAGATTGTGCAACATATCCGTGTCATCCTCGTTATTTCATAGAGTGCTATAATGGTTATTGTAGATGTGATCATGGGTAACCCTTAAGTTAAAACTCATTTATTTGTTATGTTAAAGTCTTTAATTTTCTTTACTCATCGTAATATTGTTTTTCTTATATATTCATAATTCTTTTATATATTTCTTTCGAACTTTCAATTTCCTTAATAGCTTTAGAATCATATAAAATATTTATTAAGACTTAGGTGTTTGATATATCATCTAAAAAACTTAGGAGTTAAGTTTAGACTTCATGGGAGGAAAGTGATTTATTAAGTTTTACACTTTGAGGTGTTGTCCATAGGATGTCGTCTTCGTACAACTATATACTATATTGATCGATTACTTGATAGTATCGTCTTCGTGAGATTGCACACAATACATATAATCTAGAGGGGTGTTGTAATTTACATATGACATAAAGCATAACCTTTCCATACAAGTTTTCCTACATTAGTTTGGCACCACATGAATTTCAAGGAGTGCATTTTGAGCATTGAAAGATCATCCATTTATATCATATAATATTATATTGTCGTGATTTTTGTGATTATGCTAAATATGTTTCATGAATGTATGGTCATCTATTTTTAACTGATTCATTCATTTAACATGATATAAGATCTACTCACGTCTTGTGTGTCTCCTCTTACTATATATTTGTATGCAGATGGTAGTGATGACAAGAAATCAATGGAGATTGTGGAATAAAGGTCTATACTTAACTTAATTATATTTTGAGTTTTTTTAATATTGTTGATTTTATTCTATGAGTAGAGATTCGTTAACTTCAAATGCAACTCTAAATTTAATTACTAGATTTAAAGTTCTTTAAATTCCTCAAGATTTATTGTTATTATTTGTTTTATCTTATAACTCTCAAACTTCCGAGTTATAACGTTATAATATGTTTTATTTTATCACTTTCACGTTATAACATAACATGTTATTATTCTTTTTTATTCCTGAAAAAGATATGTTTTGGTAATGTGAAAACAATATGTTTTCTTTTTTATTTTGAATTACTATCTTCATATTTAATTATTAGTTTTTATTCATTATCGTATTTATAAATATTAAACAAAAGCAGATTGTAATTGTAAGGTCAATTATATAGGTTGAAATTTTTAAATTTTCATTTCGACTTTTCATTTTTTAATTTATGTTGTTAATCTATATAAATTATTTCAAATATTTCTTCTTAAGTTTTCATATTTTTTATAATAATTTTGAATTTTATTTCCTTCGTGTCTCCATTCTTCTTACTCATTTTCATCATTTATAATATATGTATATGATATTTTGTTATTTAATTATATTATTGTCATGAATTCTAGATCTTTGATGACTTGAAGCAGTAAGCAGTTGTGGTTAACTTACTTCAAAGAACAATTATGCAATAGAAAAATAAGAGACACATATATGTGTATCAAAATAATTAAATATAAATATACTTTTAATTCTCTAAAGATTTCAATCGTTTGATTTTTGAATGATTTTTGTACTTTTATTTTTATCAAATTTTTTAATTTTATTAGTTGTGTTTAATTTTTTTATTACTAACTCGTGTTTAACTGTTTAGTAAGTTAAGTTGTAAATTAATTATATGAATTCATAAAAAATAAAATCACAAAACTAAACTGGTCTAACTAGTTTAGGTCTTTTACAAAGAAGTAACATATTTCTTCTCTCACCTGTACATAAAAATAGCCAAACAAAAATCATAATTCTAAGATCAATAATAATTGACAAAAAATTAAATATGAGATAAGCACAATTTTTAATGTAGAAAATTTCCCTCAAATTGAGTGTTTAATACGGCGAGTTAAGTCATTTATATGCCACCAAACTTAACAAGTGAGACATAAATACGTTTAAGTCAGTTGTCTATGTAAACGAGTTAATAGAATAAGACGGTGTCAATTTCTTAAATAGATGAAACTCGTTTAATGCGGTTATATTAGCAACCGAATTAAGATAGACTGTAAAAATAAAAATAAGAAATTAATATATATCTTTTCCTCTATATTTAACTCAGTTAATTGGCTGACTTAATAAAAAAGACGTGACAATTTTGTAAATATTGAAAACATGTTTAAAGCGGTAATTTTAATAATTGACTTAACACGAATTTAAAAAATTAAAAAAATCTCATTCACTTAGTATTTTATCTCCCATGTGCACTTAGCATTAGTACCCTAAACCTTCCCTATCCTCTAACTTCATCAACACTTGCAACTCTACTTTCGGATTTTACTCTAATATTGACTTCACAACCAGGCAACTCCAGTTCCTGACTTTACTCTAACATCGACTTCAGAATCATAACCATCGTTTTATTGCCACCATTTCAGATTTGTATATTTTGGTTGTTAGATTATTATATAGAATTGTAGTTACAAGTTCAAAACTTTCAAAATTTAATGCGAAATATTGTATATATGTATGATCAAAAGTATAAAAACAAAATGAGAAATTTATGTAAAAAAATAATAATTATTTTAACTCTATCTATTAAGTTAGTTGATCAAAAGATCTAAGTTGAAAAGATGATTTGTTAAATTGAATTTATGTTGTTTAAGTTAATTAAGTTGAATCGACTTAACAGGAGGAAGCTTTGTTAAGCCAGTTTATGAAACGAGTTAAAAAACATGTTTTTTAAGTCGTTTACGGTTAACTCGAACACATGACCAACTTACAATGTACATTTTAACCAACTTAAAATTTAAAAGATAAAATTCTACCATGAACTCAAAAAATCCTTTACCAAGAGAAACCATTTTCCAAAGACCAATAACTTTCGAAAGTTTCTATAGATATCGTGTATGACTTCGAACATCCCCTTGGACAAAATAACCTGACCATGTAGGAAATTTGTTCACGGTGCAAAACGAGTTTCTATAGATATCGTAAAGATGATTGTACGTTAGAGACACTTATTAATTATTGTAATGAAGAGTTTCTTGCACTAAGTTGACTCCTAAAAACTTTTTAATTGAATTAAACATAACATTAGGTTTTTAATATATAAGGTGATCAAATAATTGTCTACTTGTCACGTAAAAAGGTAGAACACAATGGCTAAAACTCTCAAGGTTGTTTACAATGTGATTCTTTGAGTGTCTCTATTTCTTCTTTTAATCGCTGCTAGTGGTAAGTTCATTCTCATATTTTAATGTTATACAAAACCTTCTATTATTTTTAAATAACATTTCTTTATTTTATATTTTATATTACAGCAAAACAGAGTTGTAAGTCACACAATGATTGTAAAACATATCCGTGTCCCACTTCTAAAGTTAACCATTGCGTTAACGGTTATTTTTGATGTGTTAGGTAACACTTAAGTTAAAACTCATTTATCTGTTATGATAAAGTCTTTAATTTTCTTTACTCATTGTAATGTTGTTTTTCTTATATATGATTTCTCTCATATTTTTTATATATTTCTTTCGTACTTTCAATTTCCTTAATAGCTTTAGAATCATATAAAAAAATTATTAAGAGTTAGGTGTTTGATATATTCTATTACCCTTAATTTTAAATTCTAATTTATGTATTTTGGGAAATTTTGTGTTGAATTTATGAGGCTTTTTAGCCAAGTTTATGACATTTTGTTAGTTAAATGCCAAAAATATCTTTTTGGAGACCCGATTAAAATTATTTGTCGATGAATAATTTTATTTAATTACAGTGAATCTGTTGTCGAAGAAAAAAAAATTCTAAGATGCAGCATTTTTCAATGAAATTCATCTGTCTATTGAATTGCGGCGAAAGTAGATATTTTTCTGAAAAAGTGATTTGTGATGTGATGTAAGGTGACATGCATAATGATGATTTTTATAAAAAAAATATCTAGATATTGGTAAATATCTAGATATTTGTTTAGATATTTATTATTATTATTATTATTATTATTATTATTATTATTATTATTATTATTGTTGTTGTTGTTGTTGTTGTTGTTGTTGTTGTTGTTGTTGTTGTTGTTGTTGTTGTTGTTGTTGCAGAAGTTTAAAAAAACTTTTTGAAAAATAACAATGCCACTGATTAGAATTACAAGGTTGAGTCGCGCGTACTAGATCGCTCTCTTTAAGATGTTTAGAAGCACTGCCCAAATGGTGCACGGCAGACTATCAACCACAAAGTCCCCAGGATAAAACATCTCAGATACTCTGTATCGGAGCTCTACTGTACTGTAAAAAACTATTCTAGAATTACACTCTTTGTATGGCAGTCGAATGACTGACACTCGTAATATTGCACTAAGGCCACTCGTGAGAAATAGAAGAAAAAGTAAGAAGGGGGAGAAGTGAGAAAAGCCTCATATACGGAGAGCTTTTGTTGTGCTTTTCCAACTAAGGAGAACCCTCTATTTATAGAGAAGTTCTTGAACTGGATATGAGAAAATCATGGGATCCATCAGAAACGCGATCCATGATCTGACCACATGATGTGCGATCAGAAATAGGAAAACGTATTTGACTCTAACTCTTGACCGAGCAACACCAGACACGTAGGTAAGACCAGACATTAGGGTTTTGACCGGGCAAAAAATAGAAGCACAGTCATATTAGGGTTTTGATTGGGCAAATAACAGAAAGCAAGCAAAAGAGAAACATAAACCAAAATAAAACGAATTCCTCTTCTACACTACGGTGCTTGTGAGCTAATTTATTAAAGGTGAAACACTTAGTTCCTCTTCATTTTTTCTAAATTGGTAAACTTTATAAGGTGGGAGGGGGTATGAGTGAAATTTTTTATTTCTTAATAAATTCTTGTTGTTGTTTTTGATTTTGTTAGTAATGGTAAAAAAAAAAAATTGATTTTTGATGTGTTTGAGTTACGTAATGAGTTATTTACAAATAAATGAGTTTGAACTGAAGTTGAAATTTTACAAAAAAAAATTAGAGTTGTTGAAGTTGTGAAAATCTCTATTTGATTTTAATATTTTTGAATAAGTAATTAGATATATCTTTAAATGGATTAACGAGTTAAAATGCCAATGAAATTCAGTTCTATTTTGAATATTTAACATGACATTTTGAAGAATATGACTTTATACACATCATACTTCAATTATATTTTATAATAATACATTTAAATATGTCAAAAAAAAAAAGGATAATATACATAAATTACTAAAAGTTGAATATCTAACAAAAAGATCGAAATTTAATATAATAATTATAGTAGTAAAAAATGTATTATTTATATTTATGGGGAAATTGCATTTATCTCCCTGGAGGTCCCTTAAATGACACTAATACCCTTCGAGTTTTCAAAAATCACTCACTTCCCATATACTTACTAACAAAACTGTATCAAATATTTTTTGTCACACTTACATTTATTCATGTCATTTACTATATGACACAATTAGAGTTTTTGTTTTAATTTATAAAGGTAGGACTATATGTCTACTATTTGCAATTTTGAAAGGTATCGTTATGTTTTTAGTAGCACAACCGGAATGTTACTTTAGTGGTTTTTTGATAAATAATGAGAGATAAAGTTGAAAGAGTGACATAAAACAAATGTTATGTATATTTTTTTTTAGCGAGTATAGGGAGGCGAATTTTTTTATAAATTAAATGAGGTGTTAATGTTATTTAAGGTGACTTCAAGGGAAGTAAATACAATTTTCCCATATTTATTTAAATAGGTAGAACTAATATGTCTCAAAGGTTTATTATATAGTTTGTAGTTTGAACTTTTTAATTAGATATGTTTTGTTAGAAGTCATGTTCTTATATGTTTAAAAGAAAAGTCTAAAAGTCTGTCATGTCATAAATCTGACTTAGACTAGGTCGTAGACTTATGTTCGTCGGTCTGATCTATTTTTACTCTAATAGTATGGAATATCATTAAAAATAATTTGTGTACAAATATAAAAATAAAAAAAATTCTTCAAAATTTTCCTTTTAAGTTCTTCGCTCTAATCCTTATCACGAGACCACCAATCCCTTTAATATTCACTTACATATCTTGATCCTTGTTGCTAGGGCTGGACAAACGAGATAGGCCCGCTTTATACCGCTCGGCCTGCAACGGGTGAGGTAAATTGGGCCGGTTGGACTGGACCCAACGGGTCACACAGGTAGAATTGAAGGGTTCAATAGGGTAGACTCGGACGGGTTCGGGTCATGGATTTTGGACCGACGGTGACCGACCCGCCCGATAACAGTTTATAATATTTATTAGTAAGTGTTGGACTAGATCTACTAAATCCAATTTAATTTGGCCCACTACTATAACTCAACCCTAACCCTAATTTCAATCAATCTCACAATCCCACCCAGTCACCCACAACCTAATTTCATTCTCTCATCATCATCCTCTAACGAACCCTAGTTCTTCACACCAGCAAACCCTAATTCCTTCAAGCTTCAAACTTTTTAATCTCGTTTTTCAAAACTATCTTTTTTCGTCTTTGTTGTTTTAAATTTGTTAGTTTCGTCCTTGCTTGTTTCGTTTGTGTTAGTTTCGTCTTAGTTTCGTTTTTTATTGTTAGTTTTGTCTTTATTGTTCTAAATACTTTCCTCTTTGTTAGCATTTTCAATCTCGTGTTTAAAAATAGCATTATTCATCTATGTTTTTTTTACATGTTAATATGTTTCTAAACTATTTTGCATTGTGTTAGGATTTTTATTTCTTTTTATTATGATTAGGTTTTGATTTAACTATTGTTTCTGTTTTTGGATTTTCTAGAGTTTGACTTTTTTTTGTTTTTGCATGTTGTTTTATATATTAGAATTTTGATTTAATTTTTATTTTTGCATGATTAGGGTTAGGTTTTCAACTCTTTTTTTTTCTTCATCTTTATGTGATTGATTTTCTATTTTTGCATAGCAGCTTATGATTATTTTACATTCTGGCAAAATGTTTGAACACCCCTATGAATCATCATTAAACAGGAATATTCTTGTACTATTGGAGTTTGGTTGATATTTCCTATAGCTAATTAAATATTGTTTTCAATTTTCTTAACTATAATGTGTTATTATTGGATTTGCTTAATATTTTCAATGGATTTGTCTGTGTTTTCCATATATTTGTGTGATTTTCACATATTTGAGAGGTAAAATTAAATCTTAATATATTCATTGTTGTTATTTGATAGATTTACCAATTTTAATTGGAATGACTAACTCCTTTATTTTTTTTATTTCATTTTATTTGCTTATTGGTTTTATATTATATGTTTTTGTGTGCTTTTTATATGTTAATGAGTGTGATTGTTTTGCAGATTTACTGCTTTATAAGCATTGTTAAAAGAAAACAAAGGTACTACATTATTTTTTTTTTAATTTAAAGCCTTGTTTTACATTTTTCCATTTTAACCCTTGTATTACATATTTTCCATTTTAAGTCTTGTATTACATTTTCTCCAATGAATTTAATTTTTGCAGCTGTAAAGATAATTAATAGTTATGAATATGATTTCTAACTAGTGCTTCGAAGTTTTGCTGGCATTGGACAGATGTTGTTTTGTAGTCATCCATTGAATTTGAAAGAGAATAGTAAAATAGTTATATTATGTTTGTTGCATAGTTAGTTATTTTGTACTTTAATTAGTTATTACTAATTGATTTTTGTTCAATTTTTTAGATTGGCCAGAAAAGATTACAAGGGTGGAAATTGATATTATTTGTATTGATTTTTTATAAGGACATTGGATATTTAGTTTAAGATCTTTAGATTTTTTAAACATTTTAAGTTTACAATGGTTATGATTATAAATATGTTTGCATTTCAAATATAAATTGGTGGAATATATATCAATGTTGAGATTTATAAACATGATGCTTTAATGATTATTTTTATCTTTAGATCTAAAAATTATAGTTCTAGAATGCTCATTATAAAAAGAAATTGGGAAAAAAATTGCTCAATTTTAAACAAAAAATTAGAATAATTAAATAAATAAAATTTTGAAAAATAAAAATAAAAACAGATGAAATGATTTTTTAATTAAAAAATTGCCAAAAAAAGTTATTGGGCCAAAAAACAAAAAATATCAAAAAAAAAGTTAAACCCACATGAATCCACCCACCTAATCCGTTACCCGTATAATCCAAATTTTTTATTGAACGAAAATGATTATGTAAAGTCTACCTACAATTTGAATCGGTTAGGGTTTTTAGACTCGAACGTACCCTATCCGGCCCATTGTCCACCCCTACTTGTAACTTGCTACTTGGTCCTTATATACAATAAATAACTTGGAATATTTCAACTGTTGTGCAAATTCATGTTTCTTACGCATAGACTATCTCTGTTTACTATGCTTGTACTTAAATATTATTTTTTTTACATGTACTACTACATCTACCCATCTCATGACCTATATAGAGGGTAGGTAAAAAGTTCATTAGGTGTAATATTTCTTGTTAATTTTTTGTTGAATATAATAATTAATTAAATATGAGATGAAAAATTGACAATGAATGGTGAGATTTTTTTTGTAATTTAGTTTATAAGATATAGTTTAACTGATAATACTACTGATATTGTTAAATTTGACACTTTAATTATTTGAGTTTAAATTTTTTTAAAAAAATAAGTATAAATTTGAAGTACTATTAGAAGAAAAAAAACTCAAGTACACATTGGTTAACCAAGAAAAAATAACCACAAATCATCAAGCCATTGTAAAAGATGTGCAAGGGATTGACAACAAATAAAACAAGTCAAAACAATAATAGAGAATATAAATAACCATCGCCATGTGCACAATTTATTATTGGGAGCTTCTATAGTACATTCATAAATGGAAGGATTTTGGTTTTTTTTTCTTTCTCTCATAAAATCAATTAACATATTTTTATCAATTATATTTTATGAATTAAAGAATTATTGATTAATTTTTATATTTTAAGAAAAATTATTTCATAAGAAAAAATATTATTTCATTATTTATAAATATTATATCTATTTTTTACATTGTATGACACATATATTTAATATTCACTATTATGAGTAATAAAAATTTAGAAAAATTAATTAATTTTATTTTAGTGACACTTTTAACAAATAGTATTAAATTATTATATTTTTATTAATAATAGAAATAGTTTTTTTTTTAAATTATTTAACTATTAGTTTCGAGATCAAATATACTAACACATATCGAATTGATATGGTACCCTATAATATCTCTTTATTATTTCAGTGTATCTAAGGTGTGCAACTTTGTACACAATTAGAAAAATTAATTGTTTATTTGCTTTCTTTATTAATTATTAATAATATTATTATTTATTTGATTGATGAATTTAATTTATATATAAATATATATATTAAAATGTAATTATTTTTTACACTTTTAATTAATCAGTACTATCAGATTACTTAAATGTTTAATTCAAATTATAACTAATTTTAAAATGAAACAAATTTATGCAAATTAATCTCTTTATAGATATATTTTAACTATTATTCTCTTTTCCCCTAATTTCAAAGTTGTTATTATATCATACTAAATAAGAAGAAGAAAAAAAAGTGAATAATTAATTTTATTTTTTGTCTGTATAATAATTAATGCTATGCATTATGCGCAAATTTGTTCATATTGTCATTATGTTTTTGGTAAATCAATACTCAACGGAGCTAGATTTTGGTGGGTTTATAAAGAGATTAATTAATGTCATGTATCAATCGATTAATTAATGTCATGTATCAATCGATTAATTAATGTCATGTATCAATCGAGTTTTTAAATGATTTTTTTTTTAAATGTTTAAAGATTATAAAAAATTCCCTTATAAAGTTTTAGAATTTTTCAATAAAATATAAAATAAATATAAATTTTTAAGTACTAATTTTTTTTATATAAAAAAATTACATTTAATTCATTATTTATTAAAAAAGTCTAAATTGTTGTGAAAGAGATTCCTATAATGTTCTAAAAGTATAGAATAAAATTATTGACAAATTATTTGAGACCATTGTTTGAAACAAAATTTTAGAGGAATCAAACACAAAATATAATATATTTATAAGAATCAAAAAATTACTTAACCTTTGTTTTTATTTTTGTAATGGTATTTGGTTTTATTACTAATAAAATATTATTTTTCTATTCACAAAGATCAACTATAATATATAAGTGTACTCCATTGAGTTTAATATCTTTTAACTTTTTTTATAAATTCAAATATATTAAAATTGAGAAATAAAAAAAAAAGAGATATGTTGTTTGAAATTTTAAAACCGCACAAACCTAAAATTTGTATGAAAATAAATATCATAAAGAAGAATAAAAAAAATATTTAATAATTTACGTAATTCTATATCTCTTTTTTATGATGATTAAAATGCGTCAACAATTACGCACAATCTTAAATAAGATTATAATAATTTGTAACTCTACTTTAAATTGTGTATTATTCTTCGAAGTCTCTCTTGATCGATTGGGACATAGAAACGTCTAATTTAAAGTTTAATTTAAAGTCTTTTTTATACCGTAATATCATTTTAGTAAGATTATTATTTTCTTTCTTATGAAAAACTATGTTTTAGACTCTTTAGATTAAAAAATTATTTATTATAACTGATTTTGTATAATATATTTTTTCAATTGATAGTTAAGTCGTTTAATTTAACATTTTTTTATATAATATTAATTTTAGATAAGATTTTATTATTTTAAATTTAAAAATATTATTTATAGATTTTATTATTAAGTAAAAATTTGTTTTTAGAAAACTAAAACAATTGTTTTGATAGTTTTACCTTGGAACTGACCATGACTCTCTCATTACAAGAAATAACACTTCCACTACAAAAGATCCTCTGTTGCATTCACACACATTTGGTAGTAGATGTGATGCTTGATCAATACTTCAAAAGACTCCTATTTATAGGAGATGAATGTGTCTTTTTCCAGATAAGTTGAATAAACATGTTCCAATAGTCAAAGTCTAAGAAATTAGAATAATCATCCTCTTTTTCTTTGCATTGGGAATTTCACAATTTTAAAATTTGAATTGATCCTCAACATAGAATTAATAATAAAGAATGAATTATCGGTAGTGGGCACTAGATTAATAATGAAGGACTTCGTAAGACAGTCTTTTAGTACACAAATAATGTTGCATAGCAGTACGACAAGTAGTGCAAGTACCACCCATTCATAGCGTGCAGTACAACTTAATAGTTTTAATTTAAATAGGCCAAAAACACTTGTCAATAAGTCTAGTGTACTACAAACTAATTAACAATATAAAAGCAATTTGTTGTTTCGTTTCATTTCAGCCACAAATGTATCCCAATAATTGAAAGGAGTATATCTTTAGAACTATGGTTTGGACAAAACAAAAGCTAGTGTTGCCCAAATTGTAGCATAGTTTACAACACTTCTCTCTCTTGTGATCTTGTTCAAACCATAGTTTTAAAGGAATAATCTCTTCAACACTTTTGTTTATATTACAAGGTTCGATCATCAAGCTCAACCGACTCCACAGTTAGTTCATGAAGTGGCGGCATATTCTGTTAAGTTTGTTATTATTTTGTTTTGATCTTGATATTTTTGTTTTTTTTAAATGTTTTTAATGGTTCTTTGATGTTTGAAATGAAAATAAAAAATTCAAAAAATTTACTGAAATTGAAAATCACAGATCACAGTATAGTTATTTTAAAGGATTCAAGATTTTCAATTTTGATGATCGTTTCAAAATTTTGTTGATTATATATATGGTTGTTAAATTACTTGATTGCAATTTCAAGGGTAAATTTGTGATAAGGTTTTTGTAAAAAAAATGTGATACGCACTCTGCTTTTAATTTAAAACTAGTAACTATCATACCTTGTTTTTCTTCCAAAACATGCACAATGTCATCACTAAACCATAATCGAGTGCGTTTTTCAGGCTAGGCTCTGATTCTTTCCTCACAATTTCTCTACCCATGTCTTGAATCAAATCATGCATTCTCACACAGCCATTAACATCAATTTTTATGAGAGATTTATCAGTTATCTCTTGTATGCCATCTTCCACATGAAAACCATGTTAGTATTTCTCTAACATAACTTATTTCATAAGAATTGAAAAACAAGCTATATCTAGAAAAATACCCTTTACATCTTCTTCCAAATCATCATAGCTAACTTTAAGAATTTCATGGATATCTTTACGAATGATTCTTTCATATTTAGCAAATGAGGATCTCCATACAGCTAAACATTTTCCAAATAAATGAATATATTTTTTTAAATTTTTAAAACAAAATTATTATTATTTAATTTATAAATTAATATTATTTACATCATTATTAAATTAATATTTTTTATTTTTGCATTTAAGATGATGGAGAGTACACCAATACTTAATCAAAATTTTAAAGTCTAAAACTTTAATTTAGATTGTCTAACCTTTGAATTGGCCATGATATTATCATCATTAACATTTTTTTATTGGATCATGACCCACCAATACCATTACTAATACATAAAGTATTTTATTAATAATAATTAGATTATGGCCCGCGCGCTGCGCAAATATTAATTAATTTTATAAATTTTGTAAGTAATATTTTATGTATTATAAGTATAATTATCTTATAATATTATTTTATTGATTTGTAATAATTGAATATGATTAGGAAAATTAAAATGATAGAAAATTATGTTTATCACAATCATCTAATTTAATTTTTAAAATATTTTATAAAATTCGTATGATAATTTATTATATAGGATAATTGTTTGACTCATTGTAGTGTGATTGTTAATTTATTTTTCAACATATAATGGTACTTATATTTATTTGATGAAATAAAATGTAAAATACAAACCCAAAAATAAGATGTAAAAATTTAAAAATATGATTGACTATTTAATATTTTTTATTTTTAAAAAATATTAATATTGAATTATATGGTAGCGTAGTCTAAATTTATTTGTTTTATTAGTA
>JBBPBS010001171.1:4971308-5016562 GCA_037974835.1 Cicer judaicum | reverse complement strand
TAGTTTGGTCACATAGTTCTACATATACATTTTTTGTATACATCTCTCTTAAGAAATATTGCATAAACATAGTATATATTATAAAAAAATAAAAAATAAAAAAAAATAAAAAAAACCAAAATTGTTGCAGCATACAAATTTTATTTTCTATAATTTATTACAAACAATTAAGTATAAATTTTAAGTGTTATTGAAGATAGACAAATATAATTATTTTAATAAATATTCAATTAATTTTAAGGTCACAGATGCATCATTTCTTCGGAAATTTCATTAAAAAAAATAAAATATAAATATTTCATTTAAAAAATTGTAAATATTTTAATCAGTTATTTGTGAAGTAAAAAAGCAAAGGTAATTGGTGGGTCCCATTTTACTGAAAATCCTACAAGGCTATCTAGAACTAAAGTGGTAATTATGCACAGCCTTGTTTCCTTTAATTTCCCTTTGTGTTTTCTTCATGATCAAAATCAAAATGATAATACATTTTATAGTACTTATTGCTTGTATTGCTTGCAAATGAATTATGGAACAATTTTTATGAACACACAACAAGAATATCTTCATGTTCATATTTGTCATGTTCCAACCGACACAATCTCACGCATATAAAACCCATAACCCACAATTTTATTTCAATCATAAACACATATGTTACATTAATATTTAATTTAAAGTCATTATTTGAATATGTCGTTTACCACGACCGCAGACGGCGTTATGGTGTATCTATACAACTCGACGGTGGCGACGATGTTGGGGCGGCGGAGGATTCCGATACACACGACATTCTATTGGGGGCATAAGGTGGACATACTATTTCATTGCTGGCCCGGCGACAGCGCCGCCATGTATGCGGTGGCGCTGATTCTCGTGTTCGTTATGGCGGTGTTGGTGGAGTGGCTTTCATTTACTAACATTGTGAAACTCAAAAAAGGGACATCAAACGACGTCGTTGGGTCGTTTCTTAAGACGGGGTTGTACGGCGTGCGTACTGTATTTTCATATTTGGTTATGTTGGCTGTTATGTCGTTTAATGGTGGCGTGTTTATCGCCGCGATTTGCGGCCACGTCATCGGGTTTATGGTTTTTGGGACAATCGCTATCTTGAAGAAATCGGGTGGGTTGGATTCTTCCAAACCGTAGTAGTGAGTTTCATCCATCATTTTTGGTGTGCTTCAAATAAATGAAAATTTTATCAATTGAAATTTATATTAATTTCTATTAAATTATATGAGTTCCAATTAATTTAGTAAAATTCATATATATTAGGTTAATTCGTGCACCATTTGTAAAAGCAAAATAAGAGATTTTAATAAGAGATTTTTCGCAACCGTTTGAGTTTGGGTTACAACTAGCATACATATAAATAATAGTGTATCTTTGGATTACAGTTTCTAATAATATTTTTGTTTTAACTTTATCTTTACATTACATATCGACTAGTGCGATGACAAAAAGAAATCATATTTTATAATATATATTAAGTTTAATTGCAGTTTTGGTCTCCTTAATATAGCTGAATCGCGAAAGTAGTACTCCATTTTGTTTCTCTCCAACTTTGGTCTCCAAATAGAATTTTGGTCTAAATTTTGATAAAATTTTATTTTTTAAAGTTGTATTACACCATTTATGATCATATATTTCAGGCACAATTGTTAAATATGAGATATTGAGGCATGGTGTAACTTAAATAAATATAAAAAAAATAAAATTTCAAGAAGTTTTGAACCAAAATTTTGCTTAGGGGACCAAAATCGGGGAGAAATAAAATGGGAGGACTACTTTTGCGATTCAGCTAAAATAGGGGGACCAAAACTTCAATTAAGCCTATATATTATTATAACTTTTAATTAGAATTGAAAATTAATAAAAAAAATATATATTACATTTTGTATTATAGTTGAAGTATAAGATGTAAAAATATCTATATTCAACAATTTTAAATGAAACTTTAGATATAAATTTTGTTTTCAATACATGAAATTAGTAAAGCTTATGTAAAATTGATGTAATTGTCACAAATTGAAAGTTAGAATAATTAGATAATGCATAATGCCTTGAAGAGGGACACAATTGTTTAGATTTTTCGATCAATTTTATTATTCTCGTAGATCTAGAAAGAAAAAAATATGTATTTGTCACGATTAAATTCTAATAAAAAAATTATCATATAATTGTAATATCTTATTATCATGTGCTCGAACTCTAACATATAACTTATATCAATTTCAATCAAACTAAATATGCTTAGATTGCAATTATGCACTATCGTCTTTGAGCTAACGGTTAACAATATATTGTAATAATGATCCAAATTTTCAATCATAAATTATCTAGAAGATTAGACGATGAGTAAATGATGGAATAAGATTGTACCACAATCATTTTTTTTAAAAGACACAAACAAAATTGATAAAAAAAATAAGAGCTCTTTTAAGGATTATCTTTAATCCGATTTCTAAATATGAAGATGATTGAAGTGAATTAGAAAGAAAAAAATAACACAATATAAAAAATCGTAAAAATAATGAAATGTCTATTAGCAAAAATGGTCCAAAGAAAATATCACGAAAGTTTTATATGCATATATTAGGGTTAAAAAGAGAAAAAGTTGAGTTTATGAGTTTTTTGAAAGAGATGGTGTATTTAATAGATAAGATAGGAATATATATATAATGAAAAGTTTATAGAAATTTGCATGGAAAACAAAAGAATAAAATTTTAATAAAATTATGAGTCATCCTTACATATATATATTCCCAACTATTAAAATTTATCATAATAAAAAAAAAAAAACAATAGTCGCATTTGAAATTTGAAATTTTAAGTTTTCTTATTTTTTTCTCTAGTAGAGAGAGAGAGGTGGTTTATGATAACTTTTTTTATTTTTCTTTTCATAATCACTTTTGCAAATTGTTTTTCTATCATTTTATTTAAATAAATAGCTTCCATACAAATTTAGTTTTTCTTTTGTATTTTTTGTTGTCATTTTATTGTCTAAGTGTGATGCTTTTTAGTCATAGTTTAATTAATTACCATTAATATATTGGATCATCAAAATTAAAATTTTAAGTCATATTTAGTCTAATTAGATTAATATAAATTGTTGGAACATCGAAATAAAAACTGAATAGTCATCATTAGTCTTAATTAGTTCACATTGAACAATTGAATCGTCGAAATTCAGATTTATAATTTATTATTAGTCTAATTAGTTAAGATTAAACTGTTGTATTATCAAAACTAGAATTTAATAGTCATAGTTAGTTTAATTAGTTTACATTAACCGTTAGATCATCAAAATGATTAATAAAATGATATTAGGTCTAATTGGATGAAATAAAAATAGTTGGATCATTGAAATTAAAATTTGATAGTAATAGTTAGTCTAATTAATTCACATTAAACCGTTGGATCATCGAAATTATAATTTCTAAATCATAGTTACTCAAATTAGTTAAGACATAACTGTTGATTCAAAAAAAAAAAGCATATCTAAGTTTTAATTAGATTAATTAGGTTAGACTGAACTGCTGGATCATCGAAATTAGAATTTGACCGTCATTAGTAGTCTAATTAGTTAACATTAAACAATTGAATTAGTTAAATTAAGATTTCTAAGTCATAGTTAGCATAATTAGGTAATATCAAATTGTTGGATGAATTAAATTAGAATTTACAAGTCATAACTATTCTAATTTGTTAAGATTGAACCGTTGGATCAACGGATTAGAATTTTGATGTCATAGTTAGTCAATTTTGATTGGATTGACATGTTAGATAATTGAAATTGCAATCCCAATCATTGCCCTTTTATCATAAAAACTTTATATTTTCTTAAATTATTGTTAGTTAATTAGTTAGATTGAACCGTTAAATGATTAAAATTTATATTTTCAAGTCATTTGTGGTCTAATAAGGTTATATTTAACCATTAGATCATCGAAATTAAAAAAATCTAAGTTATAGTTAATCCAATTAACTTAGATTGAATTTTAATTAACTTTATATATAGTAATAATTTATCATAGTTTTACATGAATTTTAAATAAAACTAATAATTTTATTATGATATAATTTTTAATAAAATATAATAAATACATTATATAATACATAAATCAATATCAATTTTTAATTGTGAATGTACTTGTATTTTTATTTACCATTAATGTTGTGTCAATTCATGTTAGTGTTTAAAGAATAAAATTGTTAGTCGACCCGATTAGAGTACTGGGTGAGTAGTTAATTGATTGAGTCATTGAGACACTAATTAAACTGTATGATTGTTGATCCGATTAATGTTTAAAAACTCTTAAAATAGATGACAAATAAATTTCAAACTTGAAAACTATATCATAATAAAATTATTAAATATAAGTTTTGAAAAATCAAAACATAAAAGAATTATTTATATTTATAAAATTACTTCAAAAATATTAATGCATAGAATAACTACAGGGCATAGATTGATTATTACTTAAGCCGGTTACATAACTAGACACTACAAGAAATACCCTTATTTGTGGCCGAAAAAAGTCTTCACAAATTAGTGATCGAAAAAACCCTCACAAACACAAAAATTCAAATTGGTATTTATTTGTGGCTGAAAAACCCCTCACAAAAGACTAAAGTTTTAGCTGGATTTTGTGGCTGCCTAAGCCCTCAAAAAATCACAACGTTGTGATTTTATGAGGGCTTAGGCAGCCACAAATTCCAGCTAAAATTTTAAGATTTTTGTGAGGGCTTTTTCAGCCACAAACTGCAACGTCACTTCAAGTATTTGTGGCTGCCTTTACCCTCACAAAGCTTGGCCTGTTGCATTTTGTGGCTGCAAAGGCCGCCACAAAGGAATAAAGTGACGTTGGCTTTTCTGATCGTCCAGACCGCCACAAATGATCAACCCAATCCTATATATATTACTCCACCCCTCATCTCATTTTTTACAACTAACTTCTCTCTAAATCCTCCTTCTAACTATTCTCTCCACCTTTTCTCTACAAAAAATATTCATCCAACCTTGATTTAATTTTGGTAAGTTTATATTATATTATATATGTAGTTTGTTATTTTTATTTTTTTATTTGAAGTTATTTATAATTTTTGGGTTTGTAAGACATTATTTATTAATTTTGGAATGCATATTTTATTTGGTTTGGTGGTAATATTACTTTAATTATTATTAATATTATATAATATTTATTTAAATTTTAATATTTAATTTTAATTTTATTTAGATTTTAATTTATTTGTAATTTAAATTAATCTTTAATTATAATTATAATTTAAATATTTTATTTTTAATTTATATTCAGATTAATTTATTATATATTAAATTAAATTTATATTGATATTATACTTTAAATTTAATTTAAATTTTAATTTAATTGTAATATTAATTTAAATTTTCATTTTATATTAATATTAATTTATTATATATAATATTATAATACAATACTAATTTTTTAATATACGTAATATTTTGTGGCGGCCTAAGCCCTCACAAAATATTTATTTTTTAATCTGGATGGTACTTTGTGGCGGCCTAAACCCTCACAAAGGAGGGCGTTTGTGGCGGCCTAGGCCCTCTCAAAGGCTGAACTTTGAAAAATCAGTCTGTCCTATGTGGCGTCCTGTGCCCTCACAAAGTGAGACATTTGTTGCGGCTTATGCTCTACAAAGGCAAGATTTTATGGCTGCAAAGGCCCTCACAAAAGGCAACATATTTTTCAAACTTTGTGACCGTTTTGGCCGCCACAAATGTTTGTGACCAGCTTATTTGTGGCTGCCCTAAGACCGCCACAATAGCCCTTTTGTGACTGCTTTTTTACTTTTATGAGGACTTTTAGCCCTCACAAAATACATGTTTTCTTGTTGTGTAGAATTGAGAAGTAATAAATCTTGGTCAAGTTGTTATTAGTTACAACTTTGACTTTGTAGTATGAGTTCAGGTTTTATAACTAATAAAATGTTAATATTGATAAGTTGAACATTATATATTAGTTGTAATTTAGAATTTTGCAGTTGAATGTGAATTTCAGGTGATATTTATACAACTTTATCTATAAACTAAATAAAGAAATAGAAAAAAAAACATCATGGTAAATTATCCACAATTATTAGAAGGTAACCTTGAATTTACCAAGTTTAATACTTCTCTCCGGTCACTTTCATAAGAAAAAATAAAACTATTACAATAGTTAGCGGAAATATAAAGAATATGTATTGAAATAACTTTGTTATACCACACACTATCAAGGGCGGAGGAAAAAAAGGAAGAAACTTAAAAAAAATAAATAAATAAAGAAAACACATTTATGAAGGAGGATTACACAGGTGTAATATATACAAAATGATATTGGAAGGAAATGGTAATCAAATGAAATGATTTAGAATTTTTAATGAGAAAAGAACCATTGTAAAAGTGAGAAATTAACATTTCTTGCAAAATGAAAAGTGTCTAAGATAGAATGTATTGGTTTGTATAAATGAAATAGCAAAAACCACTTCTTTTTTAAGTTACAGAAGGCGAAAAGTCAATATAATTTATAAAATTAAAGAATATGAATAATTGAGATACTAAATAAATGTTCATAATTAATTAAATATATATTTTAATAGAGATGATTAATTTACTAATTTACCCTTGATTTGAGAGAAGATTCATTCATTTAATTATTAACCAACTTTTCTTTTATATGAAGATATGTTAGAAATAAAACAAAGCAGGGTGGTCCTTATTATCAAAAATTTAGGCGTCGTCATATTAATATACAAACATAATAGGCCACACACAAAGAAACAAAATATAAATAAAATTATAATTGAAAAATTAATATATTTAACCATAGTTTATAACTAAATACATCAATTTAGTAATCATATTTCTTATCCCTATTATTATTACTTAGACAGTGAGAGGCAAAACAATCACAGAGCATTGGTTAGTAGAGATAAGTAATCAATTTTTTTTATCCTTTTTATGTAGGGGTATTTAAAGTAGTTTGAATTGATCTTGAGAGAAAATTTATTCATTTAAAAATTAAAATATTTGCAGTTCCTTTTAAATGACAATTAAAAAAAAATTGATTCAATCTAAATTATTATAATTTAAATTGAAATTATTTTTAGTTGATCCAAATTATAATCGGTGATATATTATTTTAATAATAATATCATAAAATTGGATTTGTTCACTTGTTCTATTTTTGTTTATGTTTCTATGCGACCTAAATTTAAACATATTTTTCTTTGTGAAAAAAAACCATTGATTTAAATTTAAATTCATCAAATTATGTTGAAAATGTTGATATGTACCTTTATAAAAAGTCAAGGACAAAACGATAAGAAGTGAACATTCAATAATTCAATAAACTTTTTGAAACGTAATAATGATTTAGAATATATATGTATTTTTTTTAATGAAATTTAGAATATAGTGTAAAAGAAACGTTAGAAAACACTGTTGCTACAAAAGTAAACGTACATATCTTGTTTTATTATTATTTTTTAAAATTTAATGTATAAAATATTATTTTAATCTTTGAAAAATATATGATATTTTTATTTTTGTTTTTGATTCAGTAAATAATTTAAATTATTATTTGAATCATCAAAATAATCCTTTAAAAATATAATTTATTATCATAAAAGTATTTAAAAAATATAATTTATTGTCAAAATAGTTTATAATTATTATAAAATTAAAGAATAAATTGACTGATATTTTAATAATTTAAAAATTAATTTAAATATTTTGTTGAGTCAAGAACTAAAACAACAATATTCTATATTTTCAAAGATTAAAATACTATATCAAGTCAGGTTTTTATATACATTTTTTACATAATAAATATTAAGTTTAATATTTTTATTAAATATGTTATGTCAAACCAGATTTTAATAAGCCGAACTTTTGACGCATGACCTAGTCTATTCTCGTCCCAATAGTTAAGGTACTTTAGTTCACTCATATTGAGGATAGACCACTCCTAATAAGGTGTTATTACGCTTTGAGCTAGCTATTTCTTGCGATCACTAGTCTATAGATTGGGTTAAACTTATTAGAGAAATTAATTTATAGACATGATTTTTATTTAGGAGTAATGTAAAATATATAGTTAATTGTACTGTATAGATAAATTGAATTGAATATTATATAAAAAAAACTCAAATCAACTAAATGGTTTATAAATCGAACTATATATTTAAAATAAATTAAATCAATTAACCAAACTTCATTAAAAAATTACTTTAATTATTTTAATTTCTATTAAGATTTTTCTTTTTGGAATTTTTTTGAAATTTGTAGTTTTCGAAAAAATATCAAATACAATTTATTTTTAAATATAAATAATTTATCTTGAAAGTTTTTTGAGAAAGAAAACATTTGTTTCATAAAAAATTGTCGAAACATTTTTATATCTATTTTTCTCGAAAAGATTTTATTAAAACAATTTCAAAAAAAAACCAAAACTATTTATCTTAATAAAAAAATTTACAGGAAATTTTTACATCTATTTTTTTTATTAAAAAACCAAAAAAATTTATCAAAAGAATTTTCAAATTATTTTTCTAAAAAAGTTGCTCGAAATTGATTTTAACTAAAAATTTATTAAAAATATTAAACTAGTTTATATTTATAATTTAATTTTAAACTAATTCATAATTGAATTGTAATTGATTCGAAAGTGATTTTCAAAAGCTTAACTAAACCATAAATTTAATCAAATTTAGTTTAATTTTTACACCATGAACACCTTTAATCTCGTCTTCTCTCTTACTTATCCTTTGGCCAAAATTATCTTAATTTTTTTCTATTATCCTGATCATCTTGTATCTTGTTTACTTTATAATTGTAGTACTATCACAATAGATTAATGTGGCCAAAATATATTTTTCATAGGAATATCTATTATAATCATAATCACCATAATCAAGGCTGACCCAATAAATCTAAGGTCTAAACTAAAATTTAGAATGAGATATTTGAAAAATTTAAAATAATAAATCGGAGGCTTTTTAAGTTTAACTATTTTTACAAAGTTAAATATCTTTTTATGGATACAGTTTTAAACAACTTACAAATAAATATTATATATTTACCAAGTTGAGTAATTCTTTTATTGAATTAATTAATGCCAAAAGTAGAGAGTAAAATCTATACTATAAAAACAAAAAAGTTAAATACTAAAAAAAATAATATTAATTAAATTAAAAAGATAAATGTAAAACTTAAAAATATTTGAGTTGGATCGTCCGTGACTTCAGTAATTTATTATCTGAAAACAATAACTATCACTATATTTTTAGTACATGAAAAAACATTGAGTAGAAATGCCGATTGATTCGCTCTTTATATATATTTTTTTCAAATTTTCTCTTTATATTTTAATCATTAAACTCAACTTTCTATTTCCTTTTAGTATTATATTTTCTCTCTCTCATGTTTGATAGTTGAGATGTTGCAATTAAAAAAAAAAAAGAGAATTCGAATGAAAAAAAATCTATTATCAGTAATTCATTTAGAGCTAAAATATTAATTAAATTTCAATTTCAATTTCAATTGGACTAAATAAAGAATCTCATAAGTGACTCTAACTTCTATGGAACTATGCTTTTAATGTTGTTCACGTTACGATATAATCGAGATTTTACTAAGCAACAATATTATAAATTAATAATTACACTTAATAATATTATTGTTCCAATTATTTTCCAACTATATTCCGATCTACGAGAAGACTAACCGCAACTCTCCGTAAAAAGACAAAAGGAAATAAACAAATTAGTACAACAACAACCTTAAAAATTACATCTAAATAGTTTAGGCGCTTCTTCCAAAATTAAATATAAAAGAAGTTATATTTTTAAAATCGATGAATTTTGTTGACTAACAACAATAACTTTTCAATATTTTATTAACTAAGTTTATATCATCATTGGATACATGTTACTAACGTTCATAATAAATAGGTGATACCAACAAAGAAATTAATTCGGTTCAATTTCAAGACAATCTTTCACAACAATAATTTTGTGTTGTTGTTATGGACATGCCTCCAGACCAAAACATGCCTATGTCAAATGACACAAACAGCATGATGATGCAAATGCAAATGAGTTTCTATTGGGGCAAAAAAGCAATAGTTCTTTTCTCTGGATGGCCAAATGACAACCTTGGAATGTACATCTTAGCTATTTTGTTTGTGTTTCTTCTAGCTATGGCTGCTGAGGTTTTGTCTAACCAACCAACCATCAAACGTGGGACTAATCCCTTCATTGGAGCCTTCATTCAGTCTTCTGTTCACTTCTTTCGAATCGGTTTCGCTTACTTGGTTATGCTTTCTGTTATGTCCTTCAATCTTGGTATCTTCTTTGCTGCTGTTTTTGGTCATTCTTTCGGATTCTTCGTCGCCAGATCGCGTGCTATTGCTGTTGCTAATGAAGAAGATAAAAATTCCTCCTCTGTTGCACTTTAAATTTGACCTATTGTGTTTTACATGTTTTTTAAGTTCTCTAGTTTTTCAAAGCTTTTTACACTCCTTTGTAATAAAATATAAATAAAAAAGTATATGTATCTTGATCAAAGTGATCCTGGTATTTATGTTTTTATGTTTATATTTTGTTAAAAAGAAAGTATATATTATAGATTAATGAGGAATGCGTGCATCTGTTTGATAGTTCATTTTTCTCTTGTGGTGTCCAAAACTTTGTATCATGTTCTTATGATTTGTCGTCTTATTACCATTGTTTATGTAAACAAGGGATACACTAATAAGCAATCAAACGGAAAGTGAAATGTATTAAATATGCAGTTGAATCGTATATAAATATGCATTTTTCTTTGGTAAATTATAAATCGTTGAATTAATTTAATGTTTGATGATTGTTGTTATATTACTTCAACGATTGAGATATTATTAGAGAGAATTGAGGGAATTCAACTTCTCAACCACTTTCATATATGTATGATAATTTTACTTAAGTTTAATATAGTATACATATAGTGTGTATGAAACAAAAGAACTTTGTATTTTATACAATCAATATTGTTTTAGTTCAACTTAATATTAGTTAGCCTTCAATATGTAATATGATAAAGATTCATTGCTAATCAATAACCAAGTTGTCGTTTGAAGCTCCTAAGCCATCACCTTCAATGGAAACTCCTATGGGCATGTGTATAAGTAATATAATTCAAAATTACTAAAATCATTCTATAACTAAAGAGCTGGAATAGCTCAGTTGGTTAGAGCGTGTGGCTGTTAACCACAAGGTCGGAGGTTCAACCCCTCCTTCTAGCGCATTTTTATATTTTTATATTATGTCTCCTAACTAAGAAAAGCTATTTATGTCTTGCAACTAGAAAGCACATCAATACACCATAATTTTAATCTAATTAGTTAATTTTGAGCCTAACTTAGTCTCACAACACCAATTTTATTAGTTGATTTAAATATCAACAATTTAACTACAATGACCTTGGAAATCATTTAACTTTGATATTGATACGCAACCAAGGTTATTAATAAGACTACAATTGTCTTACCTATTATGAAAAGGGATAATAATCTAAGAAGAAAAATCATTATAAAGATCCATATCTAAGAGCAAATCATCCCAATTCCATTGACTACTACTACCTTCACCACTACTCCCCATAGCTTCAAATCCTTCTTCTAATTGAAAATCCATTGGAAAATCACCAACCATACCTTGTTGGTCCAAGCATGAATAAATCATGTCTTGTTGTGATTCAATCATATGGTTCTTTCCATCAGCATCGTCCAATGTTATGCCACTCTCTTGTTGAACTACTACTTGGTCAGTTTGTGACTCTCCTAGACTCCTTCTCTTCATTGAGGTTGAACCAATGTTTCTTGCTTGTGGCCTAATGATTTGAACATCTTTTGATAATTCTTTATCCTCAGATGCTTCTTGAGCATTTAGTTTTTTGCTTAGATGACAATTCCAATAGTTTTTCACATCATTTGCAGTTCTTCCTGGTAACCTTCCTGCAATCAGGGACCACCTAAAAAAAAAAAGTACCAACTAGCTGAAAATTTATTTATTATTTTAATTATCTTTTTTTATTTCAACATTAAAGTTTTACCTATTGCCTAATAATTTGTGGAGTTTAACAATCATTTCAACTTCCTCCTCAGCAAAGTTTCCTCTCTTGATGTTAGGACGAAGATAGTTCAACCATCTTAGCCTACAACTCTTTCTGCACCTGTTCAGACCTTCAATATACCACCAATTTCCAAGTAATCAGCTCAATAAATATATATACTATTTTACAAATACCAAATGTTTATTTTAGTAGAGACATTTCAATATTATCACCATTATTATATAAAGTTTAATGACAATTCACTATCATTATACTTGACAGTCATAAAAAACTGTTGATTGTTCAGTTATTTCATGATGACAATTAGCCTACAAGTGTATAATGAGATAGCAAAATCAATATTTTTTTTTATTAATTGTTTTTATTACATGGTAAACAATATTTTTTCTTATTATATAATTCAAATTTATTTCTGAACCTAAACCTCCATTGGTATAATTTTTTTTCATGTAAAACAATCCTTCATGTTTTTGCATTTTTGACATCATCAATAATCCCATATTTCATTTTTGTTTTTCTTCAAATTGCGAATTTACGTTTCCAACAACCAAGTTTTCGGACCAAAACATCATGAAACTCCATCTTAATTTTTAATTGTGGTTTTCCAAATTGGATTGAATTTATGAAGAGATGAAGAGGAGAACTAGATTGTGAATTTTATCTCATTTGTGAAAATCATGAATATTTTTGGCATTGGAATAACCATTTCGTCAAGACAAAGAACACCAAGGAATAAATTATTATTTGTTTTAAATTGCATTAACCAAAAGATATGTTAAAAGGATATAGATTATTTGAATAAAACATAAAATAGATTATTATAAATGAGCGTGAAATTTTTTGTTTTCATATTAATTCAAACCAATCTATATCCTCCCATTTTTAACAAGATTCCTGCTAAAAGCATATAAGTGTTGTAATGTGCCTCTCAGTGCCTATCTAGTAATCATGTATATAAGGGTATAATCGGTTATTCAACAACAAAAACAACAAGAAATCCCATATAATATTATTTCTAGCACTAGGGAATACGTACGATTGATTCATTAATGTTTCAAAATTTAATGTTTGGTTTACTAGAAACATATAAACCGATTCATTAATGTTACAATATATGAATTGAATTGGTTAATAGTTACCAATGCAGTTGGTCTCATTGAGTTTTAGAAGTAGCTACAGGACTATTATGTACACAATTTCATCATATTTATTTATTTCATTTGGTCTTAATTTCATCATTATTTTATCGATATGAAATCCAAAGTGTTTTATGAAATGATATTTTTTTTTTCTGACCAATTCATAACAAACTCACTAATATTAACAAACTGATTTAGTAATTAATTTCTTACCGATTTATAATAAACTCACTAATGCAAAAATTCATATATTGTAACATCTATGAAGAAAATTCGCATAGAATTAAAAATTTGAAAATACCAATAGTAACTTATAGTATTTTTTAAAGACTTATATGGTGTTTGGGTGTGATGTATATTCAGCGGCGAACCTAGCTTCATTTCAATGTGGTGCTCAATTTTTTTTTAAAAGTTAAAATATTAAATTTAACTAGTGAAAAAAAATCAGAATAATTTTTTTACTAATAATAGAAAATACAAATTAATATCGCCATAAAGAAAATTAAATCAACACTGACTACTTAGAAAAACTCAACAGTGCCATACTGAGTCAAATTAATCTAAAATTAAATTTTTAAAAATTAATATTATCTTTTTTAATATAAACAACTAAATTATTTTTAAAAAATTCATAATCAATTTTATTTATGAGTAATCTCTTGACAAAATATTTTATTTGCAGTTGCACTGTAAAGATTGAAAATATAAACAATACAAATAAATATATCATATAAATAATAATTTTTTTGAGTTTTTTATTTCTTCTAATTTTATTTCTGATAAATATATTTGGAGTAACTAAATATAAAATTATACTTGTTTTTTTTTAAACATAAAAATTTGGGTAGCTAAATAAAAAAATTTAAAACATAAAAATTTTATTTCTATCATCATTTTATTTGTAGTCTTATTTTACATATGTTATCTTGTCAATGTGAACTAATTACAACTATGTTCTATACACATTAAATCCAATTGCCAAGAAGGAACAATTCATTCAATTGTTATTAGATCTCTCTTTTTTTGTTTTGGAATTCAAGATTTTTTAGTCGAGAGTAAACTTGTGAAATACAATTCACTTTTCTAAAGAAAAAAATGTTCGTCTATATATATATTATCAAACATTGAACTGACCATACATTTAAAAAATCTAATTAATGATCTGCTTTTTGTAATCATTAAACTATGGAGTATGGACCATCCTTTAATTGGAGAATAGAAATGGAAAATTCAAAGAAGAAAAAAAGAAAAAAAAATTATATTTACCAGCTAATAGAGGAACCCTATGCCACTTTCCTTCTCCATATTGTTGTATGCATTTCTTAAGCAAGTGATCTTCTTCTTCTGTCCATGCAACACCACCCATCTCTTGTAAAATTCTACAACCACTACCAATTTCACTCTCATCAAGATGCCACCTTCATCTTCTTTTATATATAATAATGATAATAACGTGTGGTGTGATACACACATGTTTTTCTTGAATTAAGATGTGCCAAACAAGCCAGCAAGGCAGAGAGTAATATACACAATGTCGTGTGTCTCAAAATCATAGTAAATGGTCCATTGCTCTTTCTAAAACTCTGATGCCTAGCTCTATGTTTTTAAATAGACATCATAAGTATGCAAATGGTGGTCCTCATCCTCAAAAAACCTTAGAACTGTAAAACACATTACAAGCTTACATATTTTTCTATTCAAAGCCCATCTCTATGTTTATGTCATTTGTCATCTCTTTTAGATTAGAATTTAGAAGACTCTTAAAACAACAATAATTGCAACAATCAACTCTTTCTAAATGCATAAAGTTAGTTATCAAATACAAACATGGATCCTACCCGACCAACCATATCTCAATCATAGTTTTAAGTTACCATCAGCAATAAAAATATCTACAACTGCAACAAAATTGTTATTGTGGCCCATCTTTCGTATTGGCATACATTTTGGCACATTATCAAAAATCCTAATATAATATGTAATTGCAAGTACAATTTTAAATTATAATCTTAATCTTTAAATTAATTCAATAGAGTTTGAGAGATATTATGAGCATAGAGTATTCCACTTTAAATGAATGAAGCAAAGCTTTTTTTACAACATTTAAAATGATATACAATGTTACTGTAAATCAATTTTGCACCTAAATTGAATGAAAGTGTCATGCATTGTCAAGTTAGTCCTTGGATTAATTAAAATTCTTCAAAATGGAAAGGCAACAGTTTAGATAAAATCGAATCAAACTAGAATCCAACCAAACCATGCTTTTTGGGTAGGACAAATTTTTGAACGAGTCCAAATCCAAATCAAACCAACCAATTTTGAACATGTACGGTTTGCGTAGCAGATAACGAAATTAGACCCATGTACCTTCGTACCTAAACATATCATATTTTTATTGTATATTTTTAATGAAATATGTTGTCGAGTAATGTATTGTGTAAGTTTTCTCTATTTAATCTTTTAGAATTTTGAACAAAGTTAGAAATTAGGATAGTATATTAACATATAAAGTTAAAGATAAAGTTATAAATTAGGATTACAAAAATCACACTTTCTTGTTAGTTCTCACTATTGGTTTTGAAATTTTAATCCAATATTTAAGACATAATTATTTTGTGTTGTAACCCAATCAACTCAACCCAAACCAATCTATTAATACATTGGTTTGGTTCATATTGAATTTTATTCAAAAAATGTGTTAATCTGAACCAAACCAAACCATGCACTTGTGATCGGTTTATGAGCATATATAAGCTTTTCTTCAATTTACACTCAAGTTTCTCTTTACCTTTGAATTCGAAACCCTCTAGTTGTTCCATATAGATCTCTTCCTCCAAATCTCCATGAAGGAATGCAATTTTCACATCAAGTTGTTCAACTTCTAGGTTCAAACTAGCTGTTAACCCAAACACAACTCGGGTGGAGGACATCTTCACCACATAAAAAAATTTCATCAAAATCTATACCTTTTCTCTGATTAAAACCTTTTACAACCAATCTTGCTTTATATCTTGGTTGAGAACTATTCTTTTCTGCCTTTATCTTGTACATCCATTTGTTCTTGAGTGCTTTTCTGTCCTTAGGCATGTTTATCAAATCAAATGTGTGATTCTCATGCAATGAATTCATCTTTTCTTGCATGACCTTTAACGACTTTTCTTTATGAACATTTGTAATAGCTTCTTGATAGTACTCTGGCTCTCCACTGTCTATGGTCATCCCATACTCATGTTTAGGATATCTTTGAGAAGATTGACATTCTCTAGTAGATCTTCTCAACTCAAACTCGACTGGTGAATAAGTTGGAACCTGTTCATTATGGTGAGGTACATGGTCATTAGTTACATTCTCATCATCTACCTGTATATCTCCCCTATCAACAAAAGTTTTTGGAAGGGGATTAGGGACAACATCAATGTAACTTCTGCAATTTGGTTTTTGGTTCTCAGCTTTATCAAAATCTTCAATAGTCTGGTCTTCAATTTTCTTGTCAACCGGATCCCACAATCTTTAACCAAATTCTTCATCACCATAACCAAAGCATACACACTGTTTGGATTTACTATTAAGCTTGGGCCTCTCATCTCTTAGAACATCGACAAAACATCTGCAATAAAAAAAATTCAAATGACGGTAAGAAACATTTTCCCTATTCACCCTCTATTTGGAACATCATTGTTAAGTGGAAGAAAAGGATAAAGATTGAACAATCCACTCCAGTTTTCGTTGTTTCACTCCAAAATGATTTTGATAATTTTGCATGAGAGGGCATACATATAATTATGTCATTAATAGTACAATTCATTCTCTCTGCAACACCATTATGTTGAGGTGTCTTTGGAACTATTTTCTCAAGCCTGATTTCATGTTTTATAATACTCTTCAAACGGACCTCTATATTCACCATTGTTATTTGATCAAACACATTTCAATGTTTTTCTCTTTCAACACTTGCATGAAAATATTTGAAGACTCAAAGTACCTTATCTTTAGATTTCAAAGGAAAGGCCCACACTTTTCTAGAGTAGTCGTCAATAAAAACAACAAAATATGATACACCACCAACAAATTTACTATCCATCATACAAACATCAGTATGAACTAAATCATGAATATTTTGTCTCCTATGAGGACCATTATCATGAAAAGGAACTCCATGTTGTTTTCCAGCCAAACAATGAGTGCAAGTTTCTAGTGACGTACCTTTCACAGGAAGACAAATTTTCTTCGCAAGTTTGTTGAGTCCTTTCTCACTCAAGTGACTATGGCGCATATGTCATAAATCATAAGAGGCTTCTTCAATCACATTCACTTCTTTATTGCATAGATTCATAGGCATCTTAAGAGATAAGTGAAACTTTGTTCCTTTGCAACCACTAGAGATCCTTTGATGATTTTACATATACCACCAACAAAGTAAGTATGATAACCCTCTATATCCAAGGCTTTCACCGAAATCAAATTGAGACGAATATCAGGAACATGTCAAACATTCTTCAATTGAAACTTGCAACCAATCCCTGTTTCAACCCAAACGTTTCCCATATCGTTAATTTTACATACTCCTTCGTCTCCCATTTTTACCATGCCAAAATCACCGACATTGTAAGATAAAAAGAAATCATACATAGGAGTAACATGATATGAGACACCTGAATCAATAATCCAAGTTGAATACTAACATGCAAGGTTTATGGAATTATCATCACAAACAATGTAGACATTATTAACAGATGCAACTACTGTTGTATCTTTATTATTTTTCTTCTCTTTGTCTTCATTTATTTCCCTTGATTGATCTCTCTTAAGGAACCTACAATTTCTTTTTATGCGACCCGTTTTGCCACAATAATAGCATATCACTTCTTTTCTAGTCCTTGACTTGCTTCTTGACTTGCTACAACGTTCATAGTTGTCGAGTCTATGGAAGTTTCTAGATTGATTTCGCCCATGTGACTTTGTAACTAGTGCTTCTGACTTTGAGGAAGAACCAATCAAACCATGTTCCTTTCTTCGAGCTTCTTCATTCAACATACTCTCTTTAACTGTTGACATTTTAAACTTTTCAATTGGAGTTGAATTGGTCAATGTCACAACAAGGACTTTACAATTATCACGCAAAGAACTCAACTATAACAACAATTGCAACTCATCATCTAATTTAATATATGTGATTGTCAACTAATTCACAGTATTCTGAAAAATACTTATATGCTCTGCCACTAAATCCCCATCTTTGTATTTCATATTCACCAGCTTCCAAATCAAGAATGTTTTATTTTGCACATTCTTTTCGTTCATACAATTTTTTAATTTTCATTACATCTTGTTAGCATTTATTTTAGTTTTAACATGTGGATATACACTCAGATCCAACCATTTCCTGATTCACGTCACTGCCTGATTCACGCCACTACCTTTCTATTTATCTTCTTCCAGTAAGCGTCAAATTTATATGTGGGTTTAGTAGTGTCACCCTCAATAGGATCATACAAATCTTTATTGTATAAAATGTCTTTCATAAGAGTCTTCCAAAGTATGTAATTAGAAAAGTTGAGTTAAATCATATTCGGATATTTATTTTCCTCCTCCATTTAAATGCACAAATCAAATCAACCGAGCTCTAGATACCACTTTGTTGGAAAAACCAGAGATAACTATCTCAATAATGCATTATATTTTTCCCCATCTATGCAGATAAACGGTCAAATAGAAAATAAAATTTCACATAGAAATAATAATTGACAGAAATTGAATATGAGACAAATACAATTTTAACTTGGAAATTTTTCCTCAAATTGAGATAATAAAAACCACAGGACAAAATCCAGTAAAAACTTCAACTATAATAATTAATGGGTACAGCATAATTTTTTTAATAACAATAGGGAACATCAATCAACAATTACAACAACTTTATAACCTTCAACTAAAGTGGGTATTTTAAAGTAACTTTCAGAGAAGGTAAAACTACTCATACTGTATATTAAAATAACATACTAAAATTGTAGATCAACTGGAGCAAATTTACTACACATTTGTTACCACCACCGGAATTAAACTTTTCTTTCTCTTGTTCTCCATATGCGGTTGTCTTTGCTCTTGTTGCTTAGGGATTCAAATCCCTTTTTATCATTCTTCTTTATGAGTCAAGTCCAATAAAATGGTTATTCCTTTTTTTTTTCAATAATAATAATAATAATAATATTAATAAAATTAGTAGACTCCACTTAAGTAACATTTTTTGCACTATATATTATTTATTATATATATATATATATATGAAGATAATGGTTTGTTGTTATGCTAGATTTAACAAGACTTATATATCTGTCTCTGAAATCAGTTTATTTGTTGATTTGTTTTTTTAGATGTATATTATTGGAAATATTGTTACTTTGAATTGTCTTGAATGTGTTGAGTATTTTATGATTACTCTAATTGATGGGCAACAAAAGGTAGAGTGAAAGAAGAAGGAGGTAAATGGGAAGAAGAGAGGAAAAGAGTGAGAGAAGGTGAATGACTTAAAATTACATTTTTTTTTTATGATCGAAATGATGGTTTATTTGACAAATTGATAGAGAATTAACATTTTGGACCTCACTAATTACGAAAATATCATTTACATATTTTTGAATAATTTTAATTAATTCACGTACTTCCATTAAACTCTCTTTGAATGGTTTATCCATAAGTTTTAATTTAATTTGAAGTTTTGGTACATGATTTTCTTAAGAGAAGTAAATTAGTTGAAATAAATGATTAAAAAGTAGGAACATTGCACTTGAACCACAGAACATTGAACCAATCAAAAATGAACTAACTATCCATCAATGTTGTTTTTGGGATAGTCTTTATTGATGTCTTTGCTCCCTTAAGTAGATTGCTTGGACAGATCTGTGATTGCGGTCCATTGATGCATAGATTCCAAGATGAAGACAAATAGAAGGAGTAGTATAAATCAAACTGGTCCTTGAATCTTGTTTTTTGTTGTTGCTGCTGATATTGCTTTCATTATTGGGACCTATCTTTTTACCTTCTCATTATGCACATGGTCGTACTTCTATTTTCAGCATTATGAGAATTCAGTAATCCATGCACATAATGTGATTCAGAACTATAGGACTTCTTAATTTATTATCCTTATCCACTTAGTATCAACTTTTTTTTCTTACCCCCTCTTGTTTCTATGCGAAAGGACTATCCACTAAATCATTTCAATTTAGTTCTCTTAAATAATTTGTTTTTAATTGATTTTATTGATCACTTGAGTTAATAATTAATTTGGTTCTACAAGATTCCAAACAATTTACTTATGAAGTTATACGTCAATAGGATCAGATCAAGTAGGTTAATGTCTAAATCATGATTTAGATATTGAGAAATTCGTTAGAGATCTTTTATCACATATTATTTAGAATGTTAAGTTCATCTGATTAACGATTTTAATATAATCGCAGCGAGGAATTTTTTTGAGATCTGCTTCCACTCCACCACAAATTGAAGACTAGATGGTCGAGCATGATGAGGTGAAGGATACATATGTTAAAATGTTTGCTAAAATCGATCTATTATATATATATATATATATATTAAAAGAAAATTGTATTAAAACACCAAACCCAGCACAAGGAGTGAAAAATAAAATACAAAAGTGAAGAAGAATCCAAACGAAAAAAACAAAAGCAACATTTCTATTACACTACAACAACATGATTGATAATAATGGATGCCCCTTAAACCAACATGACAGCAACCCATGTACTTTTCCTTATGCAACACCCTTCGATGAATTACCTTTTATTAGTTCGAGCATTTCATGAAATTGTTAAAATGGGAATTGGTTTCATTGTGAAACACTACTTAACAAAGTTTTCAATGATATGGTTGATAGATTCATTGACTCTATAATTGTCGTTAATTTGGATTGTCAATTTCTGTTTAAACATATTAATACTTTGTTTCTTAAACATTTATTTGCAAACGTTTTTGTTAACACATCAAGATGATTTTCAAGGTGTGTTTTGCAACCGTTGAATATATAATAGATGTGATATATGTATATGTTAATTATTGATTTAAAATCAAAAGTAATTGTTTTATAAAAAAATAGAACACTTGTTTATGTGTATCCATGTATGTGCAATACTAGACCATAATAAATTAATGGAATTAATACATTAATCAAGATACGTGTCTAGCAACACTCTTTAATATTCTGATAGTATATTGAAGTACTATTTTATTTTTAAGAATCACTAAAAAAAATATGCGATTAACTCTAGAACATGTATTATTGTTAAATTCTAATAAGTTAGTATCTATGACTCAAGAAATATTTTTTTTCCGTTCATTCTATTTCCCTTGTGAGGGGTTTGATTGTATCATAGTGCTCAAACTCATTATCGAGAGGGTTGACGAATTCTATTTTGATTAATCATTAATTATACAATTATTTAATTGTAACCAACATGGTTTCACAAACATCCTTGACTTTGTTTGCGAGTTTGGAGCGAAAGGGAGAAGAGAATTTTGGGAAAGAAAAAGAAGAAGAAAGAAATGGAATGAATGAATGAATAGTTTTGAGAGGAGATGATTTTGAGAGATTTGCTTTTATTCATTATAAAAAATTCACATGTTTTGGGTGAACTCAGAAATTGTATTGGTGGAGGATTTTGGAGAGTTTTGGAAGACTTAGATAAATTATTTATATAATTTATATATTGTTATATACTCTATAAATTAAAAATATATTAATCACAAACATTCTCTTATTATTTTATTCAAAATCACTCTCTTAAAAATATATATATAAAAAAAAAAACTATCTCTATTTCCTCCTCCCTCTAACACCCTTTATTTCCTTTCCCTCCAAACTTCTAAACAAGGTGTCTAGAATTAAAATATGATAAATAACTTGTTAATTACTATGATAATCTCATGTCAAAAAAAATTATAATATTTCTTCTTGAAAATTTTCCATTGACAAATTAAGGTAATATTAACCATTAAAAAATTTCAATTGAGTTGTACTTAAGTCTTAAATTTGACAAAATATCGATATTGTTATATTGAACGGGTGAAATTTATCTTCCACATAAAATAAAATAAAAATCTCAATTGAGTTTGTTTAATCATCATATTAAAACATATCATCGTCTATAGATGAAATTTAATAAATTAGATAGAGTAATCTTTATCTAATAAAGATCTCACATATATTTATCTATCTAAAACAATTTAAATTAAAATAATAAAAAAAATTATTTTTTATTATCATAATTTCTATCATGATAATAAATCAATAATTTTAATAAAAAATTATCAAATTAACTATTTAACTAAAAGTAAATATGATAATAGAATTTACTTTATTGAATCAAAAATTGATTACACAACTTGTGCATATATAATTCCCAACACTTTCCGGTTGCCATGAAGTATAAGGTTATCTAATTTGATAACTATGTCTTCGATAAAAGACAATCTTAACATGTGGCCTAACTTCCTAACCTTAAAAAGTTAGGTAAGTGTCTCAATTGCTTGTTTAAAGTGCCAATTTGGAAGATTTGCCCTTAAACAAAGGAGTTCAAGCCTTTTGTATCATGTTAGGCCAACAAATACTTTCACAAAATTAACAGTCATACATAAATGAAGTTATAAAGTGATCTAGGATTGTGAAATACACACCGCAAATACTGTAGTTATAGAACTTTTTACCCAAATCCTTTAAATATTAATTAAGAAATGGTGTTACTTCGTTACATGCCACTATGCCTCAAATCTTAGGAATCGGTGGCCAATGGTCTTTCTTTGGTTTTCTCTAATTAAATAATTATTACCTCTTGAAGTGATATTAATAGTTTTTTACTTTTATTTCCGCTCTCTACAAAGGGTGAAATGTTTTTTTTTATTATTATAATAAATAAAAAATATAAGTTAATTTGTATGTATTATAAATGTAAAATTATTCTTACACACGTCCAATTATTTTTTATTATATATATTTATAGAGATATGTTTAAAATAAACACAATAAAGTGGTATGATAATGTAATTTGATTAAATATTTGTGTAAAAAAAAATTCGGTGCATAAAAATTTAATCTTCTATGGTAAAAATTTTCAAAGGTTAACAATTGTTTAGATTTTATTGATTACCTCTACCTAACGCAGTGACATGCCTCATGGAATCCTTTCCCCTTATTTTATCAAAGTGGAATCCCTTATTTTTCTTTCAATTCACGTAACTTGCTATTGTTTTTATTAAACCGTGAATTGATTTAAGCTGAATAGTTAGGATTGGGCTATCAAATTCTTACGTTGTTGGATCATAATTTAATATAGGCCCAAATTTCATATATTAGGTTTCTGTTGAGGATATTGGGCTTGTAACTTCTTTTATTGGTGCATTGGGCTTGTAAGTTCAATTGGCATGTAGATTTTGAATGTTAGCTTTTGTACCCCTCAATTAAATTTGTACTCCTCCAATTTGTTAAAAATTCAATTTTATTCTTAATAAATTTATTCACGGGAGTAGTAAAAAAAAATTACTCCAAAATTTCACCCCCTCAACGAAATTTCCGATAAGTAAATTTTGGCAACTAAATTTCCGGTAATTATTTGTAATACCGGAAATTTGGTCAATGAAATTTTCGATAATTACATTTTCAATACAAGAAATTTCAAATTATCGGAAGCTGCCGGAAATTTCAAAATTTTTGAAAACTCCAGTAGTTAGTTTTTTTCACCAGAAATTTTCAAAATTTTATTTTATTTTAATAATAGAATTTTAATTTTTTTTAATTTATTTAAAAAATGAAAATACTATTCATAAGATATATTAAATTGAAGAAAAAAATACATCAAATAGTTGACTAAACGTGCCACAAACAATAGACGTGTCTCTAATATTTTGCCTATAAAATAGCAACATATTTTCTTAACAACTCGATGCTATTTTTATTGCAAATATTTTATAAAATAACAACTTATTTTCTTAACAACTCTCTCATATTTTTATTCCGATCTAATAAACAAAGAAAATAAAATAAAATATTGTTAATGTAATTGAATAATAATAATCATATTTAAAAAATATATAAAATTTTAATAATATCATTTTACTTTACTTTATTATTATTATTACTATTATTATTAATATATTTTATTAATTAATTTATAAATAATATTAGGTTTTTTAAAATATTATAATTATTTTTGTTTTACTAAATAAACAATTTTGTAATTGTAAAATGAGAAGAAAAAGAATTTGTAACCCTAATACATGGCATCCTAGGAAATTTTAATGAGGAATGAAATTTCGATGATCCCATAAACTTTCAAATTTTCGGTAGTTATAAATCAATACCGGAAATTTCAAAAATGAAAATTTCCGATATTCATTTATAAATACCGAAAATTTCATTCATTCTAAAATTTCCGATAAAAAAAATATTTTATATTTTTACAGTTTCATTAAGGGTATTTTGGACATTTTAAACATAAATTTTTTAAATGAAGGGGTATAGGGTTAATTGATGGGGTTCAAAAGCCAACATTCGTAGATTTAAGATCTAGCAATATTTGGTTTTATATATTTTCTTTAGAAAGATGTTCATCGTCCTCACCTTCCGCTGTTGCTCATACGTCCCTCTAATTTTCAAATTTTTCTTTATTTGATCTCATATTTTAGATTGATAAATTTTTTGATACGTGAATCTGACAACTTAAATTATCAGATTCTAACATAAGGTAGACTCTAATACATAGTCATGTCAGTCTTTTCACCTACATTTCTTCTTCAACACTTAACCTCATATCTTTCACTTATTTTCACGTTTTTGGAGTTTAAAAACCCCATTCTTCTATACATTGGCATCATGAACTCTATTTTTCTTCATTGCATAGGTAATGGAGCTCTAAAAACCTCTTTGTTGTCTTTTTGTTATTAAAGTTTTTTAAGATCTGTACTGGATTCTGAGATCAAGTAGTATGTTTTTGAAAAACTTACGTCTAGCGGAAACACGCATCTAGTAGTATATTTTTCGAAAACATAACACTATTGGATTCATGCAACTTGTAGGTGTTGATTTAGTCCAGAATTGTCTATTTTCTACACAAATTGATTTTTATTTTTTGTTAAATGTTTGAAGTTAGTTATGGTTGAGGCTAAAGTTGAATTCAAACATCTGTCATCACCCGATTTGAAACCTAAGCCCATAGCTCGACCCTAACTTGAGCCTGTAACTTAAGAAATACCTGAGCTCATACTTGACTTGAAACCCAAGGAAGTTGGAAAATTTGAAATCAGATATTGTAGAGCTAGTGGTGAACAACATTGATAATTGGATAAACTTTATTATTGATGATAAAAATAGTTGCCGAGATGATTTGATTGTTTGGTACGTCGTCATGCAGCTAAGTTAGGATTTTCAATGATAATTACAAAATCTGATCATGGTTCTGATTGCGAAAAAGGTGGTATATATGAAGGTAAAAATAAGAAGTTGAAACATGAAGACATAGGATCTAAGAAATGTGAATGTTCATTCAAGTTATATGGTTATTTCCAGATAACCAAATAATGGACTCTTAATATTGTGTCAGGATCACACAACCATGAGATGAATAAAAAAAATTGAAAGTCATCTTGTTGCTAGTCGTTTAAATGAGGAAGAGAATGAACCTGTTGGTGAAATGACAGAGAACATGGTCTCACCAAAAAATATTCTAATGACTTTGAAAGACAGAAGAAATGAAAGTGTGACTACAATGAAACAAGTATATAATGGGTGTCAAAGGTGCAAGAAGACAATAAGGGATTCGAGATCAGAGTGCAACATCTCTTGAAATGCTTGGATGATTTGAAATATATATATATATATATATATATATATATATATATAGAACTGTTGATATGTTTGAAACTGACATTCATGATTTTTTTGAGCTCATCTCGAATCAGTCAAACTGTTTAATATTTTTCTGATCTAGTGTATTCATGTATATCTCTGTTGGTGGATGACTTTGATGTGGAACAAACAGACATGCACGTGGAAGCGACTTGTGATATTTAGCTTGTAGATACCGCAAACTTGTGATAAGAAAATGTTGCATGGTCCATTAATTATAAATAATTTATTAATAATAAATAATTCATTAATTATATATAATTATAAATAATTAATTATAAATAATAATCAATAACTCATTAATTATAAATAATTATTAATTACTTGGAGGAGGGACAAGTAATCAACTAATTGTTTCGTCTCGAATTTGCTAGCATTCACTAGCTGACTTTACAAGAAAGCAAGAGCTGCAACACCCCATTCATACTCAGACACTACTCAAGTCTCAGAAGTATTAAATGTACATAACGTCGACGTATCTTTTACTTTTATCTCTGAATAAGTTAGTGTCCACCACATAGAGAATATATATTTTGATGGTGTTAAGTTAATGATATCTTTAACTTGTAGCTTGTGCGTCCAAAATTAGATAATCTAGAGGTTTTGATTGGATTTCAAAATCAAGTCATGGTAGAAGCTAGAACTTGTACCAGACATATCTTTCTACCATTATTGACGCATTTAAGAGGAATACGTTCATAAAAAAAATTAATTGTTATTATTTTGATGATTATATAAATAATTAATTAATTCATGATAAAATAAATTTAAAATTAAAATTTACATCTTCAACTCATATGTGGACACCACATAGTCCTCAAAATATGGTATCAAAGATATATCAACGGAGCCCATCGGAAACCCCAGAACATGTGGTGGTGGTGGTGCATGAAATGGTGCTTGTGGTGATAGTAGCAACGACGGTTGGTGTAGACATCTTGTCTTGTACATCTTTAGCGTCATTATGTGCCTTTGAGCAAGAACTTTTATCTCTAATTCGTTGTCGTTAAGCGAGAGCTTTGGTCCGACACTCTATGCATACAAACTAACGGTGGGTCTCCCTAGCATGTCGGGATCGAGTGACAACACCATCTCCTTCCATCTCTGAAAGCAATAAATCAACAATTTATCACATTTTTTACTATATCAAATTTAAACAGCATAAATTACTTTAAACTACAACAACAACATAATCTAATTATATCTCACTACAAACTCATTACAAATCAAAATCATTTTTTCAAATATTTGACATACAACAACTATAACAACTTATTCAACATTTGTCTTATTTCAACAATAACAACAGATTGACTTAACAACAACAAAATCACTATAAGTCGTTAACATAAATTAATTTAAATTACAACAACAACATAAACTAATTATATCTAACTACAAACTCATTAAAAATCAAAATTCTCTGTCAAAAATTTGTCGTGCAACAACTATAATAATTTAGAAAACATAAACTCAATTATAACAACAACATCAACTTTCATTCATAACTATCTATTGAAACTACACGAACAACTATAAACTAATTATATATCAATACAAACTCTTACAACTCAGAAACACAAATAGTAAAATAAAAAATATAAAAACCAAAAACTTTTATTTTGATAAATAAGAGTTTATGAATAAGTTTTAGTGTGGATTTGAGAGAAATAAAAGTTTAGAGAGTATTTTTATTTAGAAATTAGAGTGAATAGGGTAAAATATTTCCTATATTAAGATATTTATCGGATGCGGAAATCAAATAAGTTATGAAATGCGTAAAGTTGGTAAATAACCGAACTAGATCCTACGATTCGATCAGGGCAATTTCCTTTTCATTGGTTGCATGCATATGATAGAAGCCTAAACCAATAAACTATTGCAAATAATAATTGAACCAAGAAAGAGATGGCATTGAAAGCAACATATTGTTGGGTTTGGTTGGAAGTTGAGCAAACCGTTGAATCTTGCGATCTACTACTTTATTCCTTATGCTCCTTTTTGTCATTATGCATCCCATTTCGTTTGCTATTCACTACCATCCAATTTGATACACTAAAAATCTGTTCCTCTTTGTTTACTTTTTTACACCAAACTTGTAACCTTGTGTTTATATTTTCAAATGTTTAACAATTGATTATGAATGATGCCAAACAATAATACAAAAAATCAATAATTAGGTCAACTATATAATGTACCAAGCAAATTAATATACAAGGCAAGTGAATCTTTGAATAAAACTATGAAAAAGAAGAAAAAAAATCAAGTAGAACTATAACTATGGACCTAAGAACACTACTTATGAACCTAAGGACACTTTTAGCGACGATCATTAAAACAGTAGGTAAAGTCGTCATATACCTATAAACGTGCAATCACTATTTGCTTTTATGAAAGTCATTGTTAAAATTTTCATACACATTATCATTTATTAATTTTTTTAAAATGAATAAACAAATATATAAATTGTCACCATATAAATTATAGTGACAACAATGTCCATAGATATATAGCTAGTTGTTAGCTACATAGAAATAGAAGCAAATAGAAATATCTAAAACAAATAGAAATATCTAAAATACCCTTACTACAATGAGTATATATATAAAACAAATAGAAATATCTAAAATACCCTTACTACTAATATATAATAATATTATGTGTATACGAGGTCTTTATTGTGAGATCACTTGAGTTGTTTTCTTTTATTCATTGATTATTAATTAATGTAATTGGTTGTTTATAAGATTTAATTTAATTGAATTTTTTTTAATATTATTAATTTGAATATTGCATCAAGTTGGAACTCAAAAACTTATAGTGTGAGTCAATTTTCAGATAGTATCTACCATCTTATTTACAGACAAAATGCAATAAAATATGCGATAAAATAAAAGAGTAAGTTAAATTAAAAAAATGAAAAATAGAGCCAATTAATTAAAAGGTGTATATAAAATGAAAAATATTTAGTGTACATCGTATAAAGTGTATATATTTTGATAGATAAAGCGAGTAATATGATAAATCCGATAATTTGATCATGTGATAAGAAGAGAGAAATAAAAAAATATGATATATTAAATTAGTCGAACAAAATTTAAAATATACATATATCATTGTTGAAATGTCTAAGATAAAAGTCCCTGTAACGATGTTTTTAGTCTAACTATGTCTTAATGGTACATTTTAAAGTATTAAATATAGAAACAAATTTATGTATTCAGCACACTACAAATTTAAATAGTGATTTTTTGAAAGAAAAAAAATCTAGTTTTAGAATCCTAACATGTACTATTTAAACACGCGTTAGCATGACTTGTATTCTAAAGAGAAATGCTAGTAATACCGTTTTCCCAACACTCACTCTACCATTCTCTATTTAAGTAGGTGAATTTAATGTAGGCCTTATACTTTGAAAATACATCTCACATAAAGTGTTGGAAACCATGTAGATTTCACCCAATAAAATAATAAATATTAGAGTGAATGTTAAAAAAGGATAAAAATACCTCAATAAACAATTATTTTTATAAAAAATAATGATAAGACTACTAATCAAATTATAAATAATTTTTAAAATATTAGGTTAAAACTCATAACGTTGTGTATAAATTTATTTATCATTTCATCTAAAAATTAAAAAAATAAATTCAATATATATATTTTATCATTAAAAACAACATTATCTTCTAAACTAATAAATATTTTATTTATCTTATGAGTCTTTTCTTTTCTTACTTATCAACTTTTTTTTTAAGTAGTCTAGAAGCTAAACTCACATCTAAATATCAATGTTCTTGCGGCTACCAACTGAGTTGTATTTGTAAAACTTTATTAGTCTTGTTTTAACTCTATTAATTTTGATTCAAATTTAGTTATTTCAATTTTTAATGAATAAAAAAAAATTTGTAGTCCCTGCATATTAGGAAATCATTTATCATCATTTTTGTTCAATATAGTCGTAGAAGATCTAAATTCATCATTTTGTGCTTCGGTGGCACTTGGATTACTTATAGATCATCAGAATGTTAGATTCTAATTTTAAAGTATCATGCACACTTGTAATTTGTTGATAATATTTTAATTTTGCGGGAAAATGTTGGGTGAACATAAGACCTGTCAAGGCTAACTTGCAATTTTTTGAATTGATTTCAATTCTCAAAGTAAACTTTCACAAGAACATATAGGTTGAAGTAAATGTTAATTCCTCTTGGATAGAAGAGATGTCTTTTGTTTTAAATTCCAAGGTTGATCAAATTTTGTATAAATATTTAGGGTTAATGAAATGTGCAAAATTCAAGAAAATTATCGTTCTAGAACATTCTAGTGGAGAAAGTCTGAAAGATATTATCCACTCATTATTAAAATTAAAATCTCTTTTTAAATTATTTTTGTTTAAGGTTGCAGGAGGAGCAAGTTATTTTTTTGGAAGGAAATTTTGGTTTTGAAATAAAGTTATTTATTAGAATTTTGGTTTTAAAATAAAATTATTTATTGAAAATTGTGGTAGTGCAAGATTTTGTGTTGGACAGGTAGAACTGAGATGATGATGATACCTATTCGTTCAAAGTTTCATATATCATCTATTAAATGACCAAGGAATTAGAGTGATTGATCATTATGATATTATTTGAAACTCTTTTTCACCGCCTAAGGTCTCCTAGTTTTCGTTAAAGTTAAAGCTCGTGAAAAACATATCAGCTACTAAAGATAATCTTGCAAGTTGTGGGTTGATGAAAAATCAAGTTGAAACATTAATAAAATATTTATTCGTTGAGTGTCATATCTTTAGTAGAGTTTGAGATGAATTCTTAGTTTGGTTTTGGTGTATGTAACACTTTACCAATAAAATATCTTGCAAATAGGTACACGTGATTTTGGTTGGTGTGTGTGTTGAGAAATTTAGAGTGAACGAACCAACTATGTTTTAGCCACATTGAGGTTAATCTTAATTGTATGGTGGAACATAGGGTTGGACAATGGATGGGTAGGGGTCCAAATTCTAGATCCGGACAAAATTGTGGGTGGTGTTTTTAAGGTCCATTTCCGATCATTTAAACTTAAGTTATGTGCAGGTCTCGGGTTGTGCTATTGGGCCATTTTAAATTTCTAAAAATTCTAATGTTTTTTTTTTGTAAAATTAAGTGCAGTTTTTTTATGGGTCCTAAAACACTATGGTCTATACAACATTACTAAGCATTTTTATGTTTTAAATGGTTAACTTTTATCCAAAAAAAATCGTAAATTAATTACTTTTATTTTAGACTATTTTTAGTCCATTTTTCCTTTGAGCTTTGAATTTGTAAACTATTCAAAATGGTATTATTTTAACTTATTCTAATTTAATCTCACTATAAAAATGATTATATATATACGGTCGGGTTTAGTTAGTACCGGTCCAATTTTCACAATCCAAACTCACTTGCACCAAACCATTTCAATCCGTTTTCCACACTCGTCAATTCGATTCACCCCACTTAACTTGCCCGAATGAGCTCTTTGGGCCTCGGATCAGTCGGTTCAGGCAGGCCAGTCATTCTTGTCCATCCCTAGTGGAACATATAAAAGTGCATATTGACGATGGTTGTAATCAAAGTCTAAGGGGTTCAATAAGACCTCAATCATTGGTGGAGTAATCTCGTTGTATGTCTTGGTTGATGGCCTTACATGATTCATTATTAAGATTTTATTTTCGCTAAGGTAATTTTTAAGTTATGATTTTGGTGAGTCATTCCTTACATTTTCTTGATGTAACTTTATTTTGATTGTTTTTTTTTAATACATAAGAGTGGTGATCCATATATCTACTGTGTTAAGTATTTAGATTGAGATATAGTGTCAAAGTCTCTTAGGGATTTTCTAATATTATGTTTGTTGTTTCTTTCGTGCTTCTCTAAACTCTCCAATAAGTGGTATAAGAGTCATGATTTTGCTTGATGTAAGAGTGGGAATGGATCCTAGTGTTGGATCTTGTATCGAAAGTCTTCATAATGGTGTAGTCAGGAGGCATGTCCTATTGGTAATAATGGTGGTGCAAGTATAGGATGTGAGATACTCACTCTTGAGGAGAAAATTGTTGGATTCAAGTGTGAGTGGTTAAGTCCTACATCAATGTGATAAATATTGAATACATAAGAATAGTGACCCATACACATTTGATTGAGATATTGTGTCAAAGTACCTTAGTGGTCCTGAAGCATTTGGTCTCTTGTTTCTCTCGCGCTCCCTCGACTCCCCAACAATATATATCTATTGGTTTTTTAATAAAAAAAATTAGTATATATTTTTGAAATCATTCTTTGCAATATTATAAAAAGTTTATCCACAAAAAATGGGATGAAAATTTGATTTTTAGATACATATTTACATTACTTTAACTTTGAGTTTTTTACATTTAAAAATTTATACTTAATTCATCTTACGTTAAAAAATTCTAAATTTTTGTAGATTTTTTTTTAAACATGCTTATAAAATATCATTACAAAAATTAAAATTGAAGAAATATTAAACATATTTAATTCCATTAAGTACTAAAACCGCTTGTTGAATATTTTGTAATGATTAAACCTTGTATTTTTTTCTACAAGAGCTAAAAAGAATTGTTGAAATTTACAATATTAAATTAGTATATATTGTCGATGTATTAAATTTTGCTTTGTCAATAAATCACAATTATCATTAAAAAAACGTTTAACTTTTATAATAATTATTTTCTTTGGTAATTAATATAAACAAAAGTAGATTAAAGAAAGTTGGTGTATTTTGTTCAAATTTTAAATAAATACACCAATTTTTTTTTGGCTCTCTTTTGTGATCTATTATTTTTAAGTAATGTTATTAGAGCACAAAATAAGACACAAATACAATATTTTAATATTTTATGGAAAATAAAATGTGTCCCCAACTATATTTTATACAGTGTTGTATTTATGTTCTATTTTATGTCAAATTTTGTGTTTCAATAATATTATTGATTAATTTTTTAGAGTTTTTGTACAAAGTTGCAAGCACTGCCAATAAACTCATATATTCAAAATGGAGATCCTAGGTTCGAAGATAATAATGTCAACATTTTTGGTGTTATGATAGGCCTTATGATGTGGAATATCACTTTCTTTTCTCTCAGTCTGTACACAATTAAACAAAGGAAATGAAATTTTTTATCTTTGTTTCCTTTAACTTTCTCTTCAACCAAAAATTAAAAAATCATCTTAATTTCTATTATCGTTCATTCTTCTAACTTTACTTTATCTTTTCTTTCTTTCTTCTCACTTTTTTTTATAAACCAAGCATAACACTAGGGTTGAGCACCAGACAGATTCAGTCGGATTTGGGTCCAAAAAAGGTCAAATCAGGAAAAATTGAACACACAAAAAGGACCCAATTTCGATTGTGGTTGGCCTCGTTTTGAGCGGGTCTCCAATTTTTACTACATATATCAAGAGTAGAAAAAAATGGAGAAAAAAATAATTTTAATACGCAAACCATATGACACCCAGTTCCAGACCTTAGTAGCAAAAGTACAATCAAGAAAAGATGAGCAGTAATTTCATAAGTTTGAGAGCATAACCGACAACATGACACCATTATACACCCACGAGTCCACAATTGATTATCTATAGACATTTTATTATGAAAAATGTGTCAAACAAGAAAAGGCTTGGAATAAGAGATTACAACACTCCAAATCTTTTTACTCCAATTAAGTATCAAATTCGTAGGATGAAGAATTTTATAAGCATCTTTAATAATAAAACTCCAGAATTTGTAAGACTCCAAACTATTCGGTCATTGAAATCAATTGATGGGGTAACAATCATCGGCATCTCGTAAGCAATTCCATAAAATGAACGACAATAGATTGATTAAAAAAAAAATCAGCGACAATAGATTGTAAGAAATGCACGAGGTGAGAGGATAAACTAAGCCTATCAACAAGAAACTGACCTAGCCAATTATTAGAAAATAAGGACACCCCAGTAAGTAAATAGAAGCGACCCAGAAAAAAAGCTCGAAAAAAAAAAAAAACCAATATCTTGAATACGTCTAATAAATATTAACCCAACAAAGAATGTACACTTGCTTAACCTGATATGTATGCGCGACACGAGAGCATATTCATGAAACAATTGCATGAAGATGTTAAAATTATTTTTTGTAACCGTGCAAAACACCATAATATTATTTGTATAAAAAAACGTGAAATTGAATGACAAAATTCTAAAGACCAGTCATAAGCTTCAACTACTTTGAATCAACTAAAGAAATGATATCCCTACTGAAAACATCATCTGTTGAACAAAATATATAAAAATATAAAAAAATCTATTCATCGCACCCCAAACTTACAAACAAAATATCCAATAGAATGTTTATTAACTAAAATAAAATAAAATAAATAAAAAAACATAATACTCCAACATTAAATACACACGAACACAAATCATTAAAATTTGATATATTTAAATTAAAATTTTAAATTAAATATACCAACTTTTTTTAAACCTTTCATTCATATTTAAAGTTGTAGGGAGTTTAAGTTTTTATTATTAAAGTATATATAAATTAAAATTTAATATTACTCCTATAATACAAGCTTTTTCTAAAATTATAAAGAAAAAAAAAAGTTGGCGTGGCGTGTGGCCCACTAACTAGGGTGGTAGCAGCATAGCATCCTAGGAAAATGAATGAATACCTCTTTAATGAGAATCCTATGCTCAATTTCAGGTTAATAACATAACATAGAGACTCAAACTTCAGCAAATTTTCACTGTTCAACACTCATATATCTCTGTATCAGAATTATCCCAGAGAATCAGGCTCATGTCACCGTCTACACCAAATAAACTGTAATTTCTAACTTCTAATTTTAGTGTTTTCATTGCTGCCTCTATTCTCACTTTTCACATTCTACCAAATACTTCTCTCTTTCGTCCCATCGTAAATATCGCTTAAATTTTTTTATATATTAATAAATATAACAATTAATAAAAATAAATACTTTATTCTATTAAATTATTTTGTTTATGAAACTGTGCTTCCTTCCTTTGTTTTGACTAGTGTCTAGTAAAGGTCATGGGTGTAATTATAAACTTGATTTTAGCTTCATTCGGGGAAAGAAAAATATGGGCTATGGTCTTTGACTTATTTATTTAAAAATAAAGACATATTTTAGATATTAAAATTATAAGAGTTGATGAATTTAAAATTTACAAAATAATAATTTGATTCTTAAAATTGAAAAATATTAATTAATGTAGTGTTTTGTTACAAATTTTATATCACACATTGAAATATTCTATACATATATATTTTGATGAGTTTTTACTAACAAAATATGTTTATGAAAAAACAAATTGATTGGTATTCTTTGTTTTAAGGAGTTAGCTTGTTCTTTCATAAATTGAGAGATTAACTTGATAAAACTCTTATAATTTTAAAGATTAAAATTTCTATTTACTTTTTATTTAAACAAGTATTTCCATCATTCCATAATAAATGATTCAGGATCTATTTGGCGCCCTTTCCATTTCTGTTTGTGTGCGATTTCTTCAATTTCAGTGATTGTGCTGAGGGAAATGGTTAATGGTTAAAAGTTTTTTATCTCTTTCTGACAAAAATAGATATCAAAATTTCGAAATTCTTTAGAAAAACATATTTGAAAATTTGTTTTTGATTTTTTTTCTCAAATTTTCTAAGAAAAAAATTATTTAAACAAATTTTGGATTTTTTTCAAAAAAAAAAAAGAAACTTCAATATTTGTCTATATTTTTTATAAGAAAAACAAATTTTGAATTTTTTTAAAAAAAATCTTAATTAAAATTTAAATAACCTAACTAGTTTTTAAACTAAATTTGGTTAATTGTCAATGTAAACTCCTCTTCCATATTTTGTTTTTCGAGATTCTAACGCGTCCAACCTTCCAAAGAATTCTATTAAAGTTCTCTTTTAATTATGTTTCTCGATCAAGAAAATAGTTAAATAAAATCTTTCTTGAAATTAATATTGCAGTTAATGTTTTCTTGTGTGTAGAAACTTTATTATTGATTATTTAAATTAATTTTTTAAATAGTTAAAATGAGTTAAAAAAAACAAAATAATATCTTTAATGAAAATGGAATATAATATTTTAATTTTATATTAACATTTATTGTTGATAAAATATTAAAAGTAATATATTTAACTATAATAAAATTTATCATTTTTTTATAATAAAAAATATCAAGAGTAGTATAGAAAATATCCTAACCACGTCGACTTGAGCAATATTTTTAATCTTTTCATAGTTCAAGACATTAATTAGTTTTTAGTATCAAAATGTAAAGTAAATGACAATAAAATTAAATATGATATAAAGCAATGAAATTAAAGTGTTGAAATTATAATTCATCAATTTCACTCTTTATACACTAATAACTAATATATATATATATATATATATATATATATATATTCTCTTTTATACATTAATAACATCATTAATTCCCTAGGCCATTCATAATGGAGGTTGTTTCCCCTCATAAACATTCTTCCAGTTGTGGTGTTAGAAAAATGGATGCCTATAAGAATTAGTGTTTTTAGAAGGTCTCTCACCTATTATTTATGGCAAATGCATAATTTTTGTTGAATACACACTATCTCTCTTCAATTAATATGTTTTTTTGGGTACAAAGTTAATGTTATTTAAATTTTAAGGTTTTGTGCATATTATATGTGTTACTTACCTTTCTTTTTTCTACATACTGGTCGCTGCATACATAACTAAATTGTCAGTTTAATTTTTTCAATTTTAATGTTGTACACAACATGTTGTTTGCATCAATATATATCTATTGGGGCTTTATTTTAAAAATTACAAAAAGTATTAATTATAAAATTTTGTAATTTAAAATTTATTTAATTTAATATTTCAAAAGTTAGATAATTATGATTTAATAGATAAAAGTATTTTTAAATTGTTGAAAGACAAATTTTATTATACTATAAATTTTTTCATCAATCATATTTTTTAATTTATTCATATATATACATTATTATAATATAATATCTATTAAAATTTATTAAATTCAGAATTTTAATACATAGATGATATGTTATTTAATTATTAATAATTTAATTTTGATAATACCATAAAAGTCTCTTCTTAAAATGTAATACTTAGTAGGACTTTATCAACAAGGCAAAAAGTAGGATCCATATAGTAAAAAAATTATGTTGAAAAGAAGAGATTATGTGTTTATTAAGCAATGTATTAAAAAAAGTTGGAATAGATGATCATTAATTGTAGAATCCAAATAAACAATCAAAATAGGGAGTTCTATAGTTGATGTTATTAATAAACCTCAAACATTTAACAACAAAAAAAATTACATTAAACATTAATAATTTTTTTAATATTAAACAATATTTAGATTCAATATATGATAAAACTTCAAAGAATATTTTCTAATAAAACTTTAAATCAAATATCATATTATCTATTTTATACTTGAAGTAGATTTTATATACAGATATTCACTCATACGAAATTTATTTCCTCGTTTCTACAATAGATGTTTATAAAAAGAAAATGAAGATAGTAATATGTAGGGGTATTAAAAATAGGTAAAACGAGTAAAGAAATATAAATAGGACGGTTAAATGTTGGAACCAACTTTAACCACCAAATCAAACAGTCCTTCTTTATGAAGGAAAGATATTCCAAATCCAAAAGATAAAACGGGTATTCCAATAACGTAGAGAGTGCAACCAAAACAAGAAAAAAAAAAAAAGGAAAATAAAGAAAGAGAAAAAGAAAAGAGGCACGAATAAAGGAAGCACAGTGTGGTGTGTAGTTAGTTGCTGTGTCTTGTTGCACAAACAACGATGACCACCACACCACACCACCTCCTTCTTAGAGTTGGGTTGGCCATGCAACACAACATCCCATTACAAATGGTTGCTAAAGAGTCCCCTTCATTTAAATTTCATTAAAAATTTATATTCTAATTCTTATTTATAAATCAAATTAATTTTTATTTATCAACTCGAGTAATGAATCTAGCCCAATAAGCTAAGATTTTTAAAATACGGTGGATTTAAATTTTAATATTCAATAAAAAAAATGTTTATATTTAGTGTTTAATATGTTTTAAATGAAATTATTTTTAATTAAAAAGTTATTTTTATTATTTTAAAAGTTAAACATAAAATAATTTTAATTACCATATTGATGATTGCCTGAAAATGAAATTCTTAAAAAATTACCTATTTTTAATTGTTACTTTTTTTTTATTATTTTAGTTAATACTAAATTATCACTGTTTTAATATATTTTACATTATTTTAATATATTTTATACTTTGGTGTTGAATATGAATAATTTGGTGATCGAGAATGTAAAATTTAAGAATTCGAGAGTCATAAAAGATAAAGCTCAAATTTTATTTTCTACTGTTTGTTAGCATGACTCAGACAAAAAAAATATCATACTAAATTTAATAAAAAAATGTATTATTTCAAATGTCCTATTATGAATGTCATTATTTCATACAAATTGTGGAAACATTATTAATAAAAAGTAGAAAGAATTACCAAATCAATCTTACAAATTATGAGTATATTTGTGATTATCATAAAAGTTGATAAATTGAAAATAATAGCCTTAATTAAAGAAAATAATTTAAATAAAATAATAACATTATTAAAAATACAAAAGAAACTATTACAATATAAAATAGATGAATGCCGCATTAGTCATCCATCATAAACAACTACTTAGAAGTTATTCAAAACACTAATAACATACAACAAAGTGTGTAAAAAGTATTATTCTTTTTTTAAAAAAAAAATAGTTGAATTAAAATTAATTAATAAAAATTGATGTATTTAGTTGATATATTGAATCATATACATTAATTTGTATTAACTAAATTTTAACTCAAACTAACTTTTATAAAAATGATCACATGAAGTAAAACTTAACAATTTTTATGGTTTTTACTATCAAAACAATGATCCAATCGATGTTAACTCGATAAAACTAAAGAAAATTTTATGTCTTTATCAAAACACAACTCGTCGAATGGACTCCAATTAGGTCAACATTATTAAAACCAGATTAGTTCTACGAATAATTCTTTCATTATGTTTTGACAACAACAAAGGTATTTTGTGAAAACAATTTATTGCACTAATAATTTCATTGGGTGTGCATTAAATAGAACTAAGAAACGAAGGAAAGATATCAGAGAAAGGTATCAAAGGAAGTGAAAATGTCATAGAAAATGTAGACAAGGTGATGTTGCCCATGCAACGAATTCTAAATCATGCAGTTTTGCCTCTAACTATCTGAACCAAGCAACACAACATCTTACTTTGATGATCAAGTTATGTTTTGATGAATAAAGTCAACAAATCTTATAGAAAGTCAACGCTCTGATGAAAATTGAACTACTGTTTCATAATTTTGATGATCCAAGAACACATTATGATCTATTTCCACTGCTCTTAAACAAGTGTATAAAAGGATATTCAAGGTGAATTATTATCAAGAGTTAGTCTTGATATTCTTGCACATAATCTTTATAGAAGTTTGGTTGAAAGTTCATTTTGAAATTAATCAAGCTTCCACAATCATATTCCAAATCCATATCTATCAAGGTTTTATTTTTCAGAAAAAATATGATTTGTTGCCATTGATCTTTAAATAAACACATGAAAGAAGATCCAAGGTGAATTATTTTCAAGTGTTATTCTGGACATTCTCGCACAAAATTATTTTAGAGATTTAGTTGAAGATTCGTTTTGGAATTAATCAAGCTTCAACAATCATATTCTCAAACCATATCTATCAAAGTTTTTTGTGTGAAGATCTCTGTTGACTCCGCACACGGAAGATACACTCAAAAGATTCACGGATAATTATTTTCAAGAGCTATTTGGACATTCTCGCACATAATCATTCTAGATGATTTGGTAGAATATTTATTTTGAAACTAATCAAGTTTCAATGGTTATATTCTCAAATCGCATCTATCAAGATTTATTTTTAGTGAAGATCTATGTTGACCTCACGCAAGGAAGATAGACTCAGAGAATTGGTTTTGGACAATATTGAAACCATAATTCATGTTATTTAAAATGATCAATTATGAAGAAGAATATATAACAAAACAACTCATAAAATCTTACAAACTCAAAATTTAAGGTTTAATTTTTAGTAAAGATAGTTGTTTAACTTTATATTACTTAGTGCTTAGTGCTCAAAATAATTAGGTTTCACCAATTGTAACTCAACTCAGTAGAGGCTATTTGGCCTCAACGAATTTGTAGGTTTTAAAGTTGAAAGTTGAGAAGACTTGTCTTGTAGAGTCAACATGTAGTGTCACAACGGTTTGTAGGTTTGAGATTGGAAGTTGAGAAGACTGATTTGTAGGTTTATGTGTTGTAATTCAGGTTTGCATTAGTGGATAAATTCTTTCGTATAAAGGGAGTTGATGTAATTATTACTTCCATAATGAATCAATATAAATTTTGGTGTTTCTCCCTCTGTCTTATTACTTTATTTTTTTGTTGTCTTTGATTTGTTTATCTATTATAAATTTCTCAAATCAAAATTTCGAAAAAATAAATAAATTAAAATACAATTCAATCATTCTTTAACGTGTTTTTTTTGCATATTCAAACATTTCAATAATAAAAAAATCATTAAATTATAATATTTCTATATAATTTTAAGACTCATCATAGATCACCTATTAAGGGACCCATGTTATAATTTGTCTATAAATGAAACTATTTTTTAATAAATAATTAAATAAATTAAATAAATATAAATAAAAAAAATATATTAAAAAATAAATTTATTTAACCTTATTTTTTATAAATTGTGAAACCATTTCGTTTATACTTTCATAAATAGGAGATGGGTACGTTTCCTTGGAAAGCCTTGAAAACTAAGCATAAGCCATGAGCCCCCCACCTCATTTGTGAGTTCCAAGATAGACTATATAAGGAACTTTTGGCCATTAATGAAAGCACCATATGAAAACGATTTGCTAGCACTTCAAAAGCGAAACCTTACACGTGTTAAAGCAAACTCGTATGGTACCCCAATTCAAATTTGGGGCACAGAAGCTTCCTTCCCAAGCAATGGTCAATTAATCTTCATACATACGTACACTCACACTCGAGTCATGACCCCATCAATTATATATTCTCATATACTTTATTTTTTCTCTTCAGCTTTGCCCTCTATTGTTTTAGAAATTATTACTATTATCCATTGATATTACGAGAGACCCCAATATCCAATGGGTTCAAAATTTTAAAATTTTAAATATACAATTCAAAAACCAAAGTGCCTGTAATCACTCCTTGGGCTCAGGAAAAGCTGCCTTTACTAGTACTGGAAAAGCAACTATGTCCTTAGCAACCAAGACACTGCTCAAAATAAGAAACCCTTATTTAAATTGGTACCAGTTGGATTTGAAATATAAATTTGTGGGGTCCAACAGCATTACATATCTTTTAAAGTATAAATTGTTCTTTTTTATTTATTTATAAAGTTTCTTATTTTAGGAACATACCTCTTAAAAAATCATATTTATATAAAAGAAATATTTTAAAACATTTATATAGAAAATGAAAATATAAAATCCGACATAAGGAGAAAAAAGATGTAAAATAAGATAAAAAAATAAAACATAAGCAATTATGAAAGGAAGCACATGAAATAAAATGCTACCTAAAAATCAAATATGCAAAACAATATTTAAAAGAAAATAACTACATATTAATGAAAAATTTCTATTATTATTATTATTTAATAATATAAGTAATTAAGGTGGACAGATTGTTATCGTTATATTTCTCCAATTCTAATTTCTCTATTGGCTTTTCCATAGACATTATTTATTATTATTATTATTATTATTACTCTAATAACACCAAACAAAAACTAGCAAAATTGACCCATCCACCATTCTTTGTCTTTTGTTGGAGACTTTTTGAAGCTCCCATCAAAAAGAACAAAAGTAAGTTGTATCACTGCAATTTCAGGCATTGTAACTGGTATGACTGCATCACTTGCTTTTCTTTTTTCTTCGGAGGCTCCTAACATTATTTTTAACCTCTTGCTACACAAAAAACATTTATCTTCTATATCTTTTCCTACACCTTGATCCAAAAGTTTCACTTGTCACTTAACAACAAAAATACCTATGGCTTCTCACTATAAACTATTTCCCTCCAAACAAATCAAACGATCATTTCATATCAATATGTCCACTCCTGTGGAAGCATAATTTCATTGTTCACTGCTGGCTGAGGCTTGCTTAGATTGTTGATGCTGCTTCTCTTCTGTTGAGAAAAGACATAATTACCCCTAACCTTCTGAACAGCCGCTGCATACACAAAAAGTCAAGATTCAAACTCAATTAACCCATTTTGATTAAATATATCATATAAAAAAAATATTCAAAATTAAACAACAAAACAAAATCCAGAATATATGGAAAGATTGACAAGTACACTCAAATATTATATCATAAGAATGAGAAGTACACTGAAATATCATATTATAAGAAATTAATTGTTACCATTTTCAACAGAAGTAGCATCGAAACGATGCAAGGGTTGAGGCTGGCACCCCACTATATTATAGTCATCAAGCTTTAGATTTAGGGCCTGCGCCACTCTAGCTGGAACCAACGCAGTTGAACACACTGCAAACACCACACACAAAAAACACTTAAAAGTTAAATAATAAAGCACAAATATTAACAAAACATGAAACCTCAATAATTAAATTTCTCACCTAAACTTTCACCAAAAAATAAAAAATTCACCCTTACACAATTAAAACCAAACCCAAAACGTACATCTAGTCCTAAAAAATAAACGAGAAAACAGCACAAAATAGTAGCCAACATTTACTTAATTCAACTATAGTGTGTAAAATTTTAAATACCCTTTTAATAATGATGTTCAAGTGTTCAACCACCACTTTAAATGCATAAAACATAAATTTGAAATTGAAAAAAGTTCCAACACAATATTTCAAAAGAAAAACAGACAAAAAAACAGCATGAAAAAGAAAATATTCACCTGGCTTTTTCCGTGATTCAACATGACTGTCAAAATGCCGTGGCAGAAACACACCAGTTCCAGCACTTTCCCTTTTAGCAGAAGCGTTTCCAAGGAAAACAGCTCTCATTCCAGAACCATATTGCTGATTCTGTGGTTGAACTTGATGTAGTTGTTTAGCATGTTGAAGTGTTGGCCATGCAGATGCAGACAAACCTAAAGTCCTATTGTTTCTTGAATCAAACCCATTCACATCACCATTTCTTCCTCTATTTTGTGTTAATAGGTTGTTTTGTCTTTGTTGGTATACACCCCCAAATTGCTTCTGCGCCCCCCACATTGAGTTTTGTTGTTTCGCAATTTGTTGCTGCTTCAACATCTGAAACTAAAATAACCATATAAAAAAAATTAACCCATTTTTCAAAACGATAAATTTAAAACAGATAATTAAAATAAGAGTTACGAAATTGAAGCTTACTTGAGCAATTTGCAATTGCTGGTGAGAAAGTGATTGTTGAGTAAAAAAACCCATTTCATGATTTGTGTTGTTTTTTGAGGGTAAAGTAACAGGAGAAGGTTTTCTTTGAGGAACAAATGCTTCATTGTAGTTATTATTGTTAATATAAGCTTCTTGCTTCATTTTCATTCTTTCAACTTCCCCTGCAGCCGCATGCAGCAAATCATAAGTAGCCCTTAAAGAAGACACCTTACAAACACCATTAGGGCTTCCTTGGCTTGACTGTTTGCTACACCTACACCCACTCCCAATAGCACATAGTGTAGACTGTGGTGAAGTTGACACAAAACGACCCTGCAAATAGACCAAAACGACAGCATAAAAATCAAAATGGAAAATACAAACAAAAAACAAGCGACCCAGTTGGAAAAAAAATCTCAAATAAGATAAAAGTTCAAGAAAAAATGAAGCTTATGTATACCAAGTTGTTTTCAGAGGATTTGGAACCGATTTGGAGTGAGGAACGAGTCATGCGGCGAGTTAACTCAGCAACGAATTGTTCTTCGTCGCTGCTTTCGGTTTCGCTTGAGCCGACGAGAGAGTCCTCGGGAGAACTTAGGTCAGAAGAAGCGAAACCGTAAGGAAACTCAGAGGGAAAAAACAGAGTATCTTCGCCATTGTTAAGAATTGAAGGTTTGTTTTTTGGGGAAAAGGGTACGTCGTCGTCAGAGAGAAACTGTGGTGGAAGCCAGAACTCTCCATCGTCTAAGTTATCAGCCATAGCAAAAGTAAAGAAAGTGAAAATAAACAGAGAGAAAACAGAGGGAAAACAGAGAGAAAAAAAGAAAGAAAAGAGAGGTTAAAGTTTTTGGGTGTTTGGAGTGTGAAGAGATATTGTTTAGGATGTGAAGAGATTTTAATAGCTAGTGAAATAGGGGACCCATGATTGCCGAAATGCGAAACATGGGAGAGAGAAAAAGGAGAGAGAGAGAATGTGAGAGAGTGTGAGTGGGAGAGGAAAGAGTGTGTATTTGTAGAGACATACACACACAACAAATGAGCGGTGCTACAATTTTCACGCGGTTTCGTGAAAGTGAAACACACGCGGTATGGTGTATAACAAACAAATACAGCCAAGTACATATTAAGATTAACGAGATTTTTAATCTTTATCAAATTTCAATATTAATTCCTGCTAAAAAAACTGTTGCTTTCCATTAAGAAGATTACTTTAGACGGAAAGACAGAAAGTAAAAGAAACAATCATATTTTATTTTTAGTTTTTATAAACAAAATTAATTTTAAATGTTTAAAAAAATTATCTTTATTTTGTAATCACTCATTTTAAAATAACTTATGTGTATCAATCGGTTCAAACTTTTTTTTATTGATTTTGGAATTATTTAAAAGATTATAAGAATTTTGCATGCAAAATTTTAAATTTTAAGTTTAATAAAAATTAAATAAAAAAATTTTAAATATAAAAAAATTTAAAATATATTTAATTTATTTTTTAAAAATAATTCAAAATATTTAAAA
>JBBPBS010001171.1:4946004-4971082 GCA_037974835.1 Cicer judaicum | reverse complement strand
AAATTATTCATTGAAAATAAAAAGTAAATATTAAAATATATTAAAAATTAAAAGTTTATTTAATTCTTTAATATTATTATTCATTTCCAGCTGTAGTAAAATGTTTATTGCTCTACTTTGAAAACATAAAAGTTTTACATTCATTGAATTAAATTATTTTAATGTTATTTTGTTAAGTTACTTTCTGAATATAATCTATATAATGATATATGATTATATATATGTGAAAAATTGTTTTGTGCTACAGATTAATACTTTTCTATATTTGAAAATTTTCTCTAAAAAATTATAAAAATTTATCAAATAAAAATTTTAATTTTAACATTTGCCTTATTTATATATAATTAAAATATATTGTGAACAATGAAAATTTTAATTTTTATATACTAAGAAAATTTTAATTTTCATATGCTAAGAAAATTTATATATAATATAAGTTTTATGGTAGTTATGATGAAAATAAATATTTTCTATTTTATAAAGTAATAAAAAGAATGTAAATGAAATAATATTAAAATTGGTGACTCATTGACAGAATGTTATGAAAAGAGATATTTCACTGTTATTTTTCAGATATGGTTAGTTAGAGTGGACAAAGAGTGATTGGCATGAGTTTGAAAGAAAAAAATCAATTTTTAATTTTAATTGGTTTAAAAAAGAAATTAGTTGTAATTTGAGGTATGTAATAGCAATTTGGGAAAGTTTGAAGAGGTTTATCGAAAAGGTATGGAGCGGAGTGCAGGCGTTGTGTTTTGCACAGCGGTTGATGAAGTAACGCATCACTATGCCAACAGTGGCCAGTGGGCCCCGATGAACCAAGAAAAAATTATTAATTTATTTCGTTCTAAACATTATTTTTCACCAAATCTAGATTTACTATTTTTTACGCGGATGCATTTAAAATATTTTAATTTAGGTACTGTTTGGAGTGATTTTGGCTTTGCTGTATTTTTTCCTTATAAAATTTGCCAATCAGGACAAATTCGTCTAAGTAAAAATTGTAAATTGTTCTTTGTACCATTTTTAGCAAAATTGTTGTTTGGATAAAGTCTTGCATAATAATTTTTTTTTTATATGTAACTAGTTTAAAACTCTTGCATGCACGGACAGTGCAATTGACTATCTCATATTAGCAAAATTTTAATATTTATTATACTATAAATATTGGTACAATTTCTTTTTTATAATGTGTAATGTGAGTTACGAAAGATATAAAAAAAATTAAATCAAAAACATAAATATTTATAAACGATTGAAATTGCGAATGATGAAATTAAAGTTTTACAAATAACATAATTGAAAGAAAAAAAAACATAAAGAAATACATGAAAAAACAAAACAACAATAGTTATTTTCTAGTTTTTGTTACGATGTCATATTTTCTATGATATTTTCAAACACAAATTGCAATTTGTGATCAAAGTGTATATGATATTCAATATAAAAATATTTCCAATCCCTCACAATTTTTGTTGATTGCCATGGGAGGTCACTGCCCATTATAAATGTATACTCCCTATTTCTTATGTAGTTTGCAAATTCATAAGGGAGAGTCTATGAAACAAAATATCATTAGATAATTTAATTTTAAAATATTAAATGTGTAAAATATTAATGATTGGCGATTTGTGTTGCAACATTCTAAATGTTGATATCATATTATTGATTTTTAGTTTTTAAAAATAATTTTCAGCCACCATTAATATTATTATTAATTTGAGTTATGAACCTCGATTTAAAAAGTTTTTGAGATATTGTCTAAAATTGTATATGACAATTAACAGATTATCAACCACGAAGTCTTTAAGATAAAATTACAATGTATCAGTTTTATTAATACATCGAAGAAAATCATTCTAAAATTATACCATTTAAATATCACAAATAAAGTCACTTGTAAATCTGAAGGGATATTATTTCCAGTAAAAAGACATAAATAAATTTTTGAACGAAGTTTAGGGTTTAGGGTTTGAAAAGTTAGAAGAGAGAAAACTCAAGTTTTCTCAAATTATTTTAGATTTTTGGTGTACTTTCTAAACTAAACGGAAATAGAGGAGTTCTGCAAGTGACCGAAATAGAAAATGCAGGTTATTTGACTTGATCTACAAAACTTTTTCGGATCCAATTTGATTGGGGGAGCAAAACCACCACATAAGTTATTGTATGGTGCATAATCCATGAAAATATTTATAGTAAGTTGTTTCCAAATTAGTGGACCATGATAATAAGTTCGGCAATGAGATTGTAATGTGGAATAAGTGGAATCCATCCTTATAATTCTTTGAACGCTTTTATTTTGAATATAACAAACTTGATGAGTAAATCCATAGTCATCTGTCATTGTCCACTGAGCTCCCAATTCATTTGAACAATGGTTAACAAATTCAAGATCTAGTTCACAATAATCCTGAATAAATAATATAAAATAAGCCATGTCCATTTAAGCGTATTTTGATTATATATACAGTGATGCAATATTTCAAATAGTGGTAAAGTTAAAAAAAAAAAAAAAAGTTTATACATATGAGAAGCGAAATTATTATAGTACTTGTTTGTTGTTTATAGGATCAATTAAAAATCGATAATTTGAAGATAAATTTCTACAATATAAAATAAAAAATATCCAAAAAAAAATAGAATAAAAGATAAAATGGTGTAAAAAATTACATGATTAAATGTAAAATTTAATAGTAAGATTAAGTAAGGCTTGATAATCAAATGATTGAAAAAGGTTACCCGATTAGGGATAACTGCCCCTGACCTCCCTTCTAACAATAAATGGATTTGTTGACATATTTGGTGGGACAAAGATGTTGTCATTTTGAAGTTAATTTAGGAATCGATACTGAAGAAGGAGTAAGAATGGCAATACATGTCCCAATGAACGATGGTGAAAATACAACTCTCTTACCTTTAAATCATCCTTGTGTTTGGTTTTGTTTAGCTCCTTCACTTAGGTTTTTATACTTTTAAAACTCTAAGTTTAGGTTCATTGTATATTCTTCCATCTGGTTATCTATCAGATGTTAATTTTAATTTCAAATTATGGGCATTACCTTGATTCAACCTTTTCCCTTGCAATTTTAAATGATTATGCATGGGTGGTGTATTGATACATCTTTTTGAAAGTTGGTTAACTACGACACGATCTAAATTTGTGTTGCTCCTACCAAATAGAAAATCAAATCTAATTTACTATATATTTAATTCTTATCATCTTCATAATGTATATATATTTAAATTATGCAAATCAATTCTACAAGTGGACTCTATTGGGAAAGAGGAAACGAGAGAAGGTTGAAGTTTCTTTTTGAGAAAATATGTCACTCCACAGACAACATTTATAGAAATAAATTCATTAAAAGTGGTTATAACAATCCAAATAATTGATGGCAAAATCCTCCGTCAAATCATGTTTTCTACGCTTAACGTATTTTTCAAAATTTCGCGAGAGATTTTAAGGATAATGCATTGAAGAAAAAAGTTATTGTTATAGGTAATGATTTCATTCTTACTTTTTATAATTAGTGTAATTTATAAAAAAAAAAACGTTATGGGTAAAGTCAATAGTTTTGATCGGAGCAATCATACTTTCATAGTCTACAAGACGGTAAATCCAAGAGAAAAACGACCAATTGACCATTTAAGTGTAAACATTCCTAACAAGTGGTGCGACTGTGAGAAATATCAAGCTATTCATATGCTTTGTTCACATGTGATAGCAGCATGTTCCAACATAAAATATAATTATTGGAGCCTTATACCTAATAATGTGTATAAAATAGAAACGATACTAAAAGTCTATAACGAAACCTTCAAACTTATATCAAATAAAGGATATTGGCTATAATATAAAAGTGTTAATGTGTGTCACAATCTTCGAATGCAGAAAGTTATGAAAGGTTACCCAAAGAGTAAACACATTAGAACAAAAATAGACATTATAGATAAAGTACCAACAAAGTGCGGATTATGTTTAGTCTTTGGTCAGGAAACAATGTCAAAACGTTGCTGGCACATTTACTCAACTTTGAAGTATTTTTTTTCCATGTTAATGTATTTTCTTTGAAATTATTAATATAATTTACTTTATTATCATTTATTTATTATATTCGAAGGAAAAATAGGAGAGAATTGTTAGAAAAATAATATTAAGTGCTAATTTAACTGAAAAATATGAGTGAGTTATTAATATAATATAACACGTTATTTATTTTAACAAATCTACTTAACCGTAGTCAAATAAAGAAAGAGTTGTCAACAGAATAAAATTATTTTGCTATTTTAACTATAAAAAATTAGGGACACATTATTTACTTTGACACATCTAATCAATCGCAAAAATATGACCAAAGATAATTTGATATTTATTTTTTTAAAGTGGAGCATTTTAATTAAATTTTTTTTAAAGAAAAGATATATTGATAAAAAAACCGTTTGTTTATTACTATATTGTGGTTATATTTATCAATAAATATTATATATAGTATATCTTTTTAATATGAAGATTTTAATTTTTTTTTTACACTAACGTCACAATATTTTGAGGTTATCATTAACTCACACTTACAAAGTGAACTAATGTGACTATATATTGCGATTTCTGTTAGACGTCAATGTAAAATTATTTTATATCAATAAAAAATAATTATTAATTTTTATAATTAAATTTATAAAATTAATTTATCTTGAATATATTTTGATATAATTGAGAAACATATATAAATTATATTACATTCGTCCTTAAATAAATAATATTTTTTTAAAATTAATTGGCCATTTTTATAAGACATTCTTTAAATTTTCAATTACATTAATAACTTACCCTTTTTTTAATTTACATATTTTTCTTCAATCAACGAGAAATCACCATCTTGCCGTGTAAGACTATTTTGTATTCCATGCGTTTTTAACAGTCGATAGGAAAACAGATAAATAATAGTCGATAGGAACACAAACCATACTTGTTCGATGTATGCATTTCGCATAAGACTAATGAATATGAACTAATTTAATTTAATTAAGAAATATGAAATTAAAAAATATATAAAATCCACGAATGATTCAAGCATCTAAAATATTACAAGAGATATGATTATGAAAATGATGTTATATACATATTTCATAACATATTTCCACTAACTTAAATATCAAAAGAATTAGCAAAATGACATAAGTTACAATACTCAATATAATGTATGTGTTTTTAGTTAGTGATTTTGCCAACGATTTTTTAAATTCATAAAGGTAGAATATTGAGTAAAGAACTAGTAAAGTCAAATTAATAAATGGGTTATCATGAAAATTCATAAAGAATTAGTACGTTTGGAAATCTCTAATTGGATTAACATATGCACTTAGTTTAAATAAGAAATACTGGTATGAATTAATATGGTGACAAGGATGTCAACAAGAAGAAGGCATTTATGATTATAGGAATTCTAAGTTCCATTAACATTATACTTCTAGTTATATATTTGTGACTCTGTAACGTGTATAATGGTTGATAAAATAGAATCAAAATTTCATTGCAACCTAAAACATTAGTGTGTGTTTTCAATAAAATTGATATAGTAGTTTAATAAAATGATACTGAATTTTAAAATAAATATCTTATATTACGGTGTGTGAAAGAGTATTTAACAATATAAAAAATAAAATTTAAATACGTAAAGTTGTGTACACACTTCCGTTAATTCGATATTGCGTTAAAAATACACTTAGAGCAAGTGTATTCTATTACAATAGTAGTAGAAAAGATTATCATATTCATATATTCATAAGAATTAATTAACAAGTACTAAATTACTTAAAATTATTTATTATGTAGTCCGACAGTAACTGTTGAATTAATATGGTAACAAAATAGCTAATAATAAAAAATTAAGAATAAAAGTGTAAAGTTGGAGATCAATATAAAGACGTTAGGTGTCACAATTTCGCTTGTAACTTTGATTACCCATAATTTTAGTTTTATTTGGATTACTTTCTTTTAATTCAATAATCGATCACTTTACTGAGACTATTAATCTGTTTGGTCATTCATGATTAATATTATTTTTCCAAAACTAATTCCTGTTTGATCATGCATAAAGTTTAAATTCAAGAAAAACATAATAGATAAACGGATTAAAAAACTAAAATTAAGTTTGGTCATGCAATAATGTATAGTTTTAATTATTCTATAGATCAACCAATTAATTATAGTATCATCGCTAATAACTAATTGACTAAAGACATATAAAAAATACTCAATCCTAACATGTAATTATAGAAAATATTTAATTGAGCAATAATTAAAATAAAACTGGAATAGATTAATTAAAATCTCTCCATTATTGTGATACCCATTTAACCTTCACGTGTGGTTCCTTTAGGAGCCTTGTTTCTCTTATAGAACCAATAACAAACTCTCCTTATAATTTTTTTTTTATTCTTCACAGTTATTTCTTTTTCCTCCTATTTTTGAGCAAGGTCTTTTGTACCAAGCACAAATATTTATTTATTATTATTCTTCAAATCTTCTATATCTTTGTCTCATATATTATTAATTGCATTTTTCCCCCATCTTTTCTGTATAATAAAAAGCAAATTATTAGAAATTTATATCATTGATAAGAAAAATAATTAATTTTAAATTCTAAAAATTGCATTAAATTAAATTTTATCATCCGAGGTATATTTTGGATGTTTACGGACATGAAAAGAAAATATATATATATATATATATATATATATATATATTACCACAATAGAATGATCTTAAACATCAAAATCTCTTAGAATATGTCACATTTTATAGTGACTGCAAGAGTATTAGTATACTCACTTTCACTAATCCAACACATATAAATTGAATTAGGATATTTATTAGAGTTTATTAATTGATTTTCTCACATCATTCCTATGCTATTTAGGATTTTGCACACTAAGAAGATGATTGAGCATATTAACATCTTTACATTCTTAATCAATCATCTATGCGATTTTATTTTTATACTATTGTTTCAACAAATGTTCATAGTAATGTTGTTGTTTCCAATTATCGGTTCTCTATTGTTAAAACGTGTTCATGACAATAACTTTGATATTTGACACTATAGGATAGGTCATCCATATAGTGTTGTTTTATAGCATCATTGTACTCAATTTCCTTATATTTTAATTTTTAAAAAAATGATATGTATTAGTTGCCACTTGGCCATGCATTATCCACATCTCTTCCCATTAGTACATCTAGCAGTTTACATGTTTTTGGCATTACTTACATGAATATTTGGGGATCTATTGGACTTCCATACTAAGTCATTAATATTTTATTACTGATTATGGATGGTATTGATAGCTATTGAAGAAAGAGAAAAAATTGTTGATGGTATTAATAGCTATTGGAAAAAGATAAAACATTACGATATGTGTGATATTTTTGTGGGTAATGTTATTAATGGTGATGCCACGAGAATATTCATGAATTCTTTGAGAAAATCAAAAGTGATATTTTTTGAGTTATTATGTGAGTAAATTTAACAATTATATTTTTGTGGATAGTATTTCACGATTTTCTACAATCATATCTTGAGAGTTTAGAAAATAATTTATCACAACTCAAACAACATATATCTATGTGTAGTTAATTCTTATTTAAGTTATGTTCACTATCACCTAAGTTGAGGGGAGTAATTCATGACTAAGGTATCAGGGACTCTCCAAGCTAGTCAGCCAACTCAGTCCACGAACTAGTCCAACCAGTATCAAAGTTGGACAAGGCTGTCCAAGACATTCTGTGTTTGTGCACACCTTAATCATGGAACGTGAGGTCCTCTCCTATATATATTTGATATGTTTGTTTTTTGTTCTTTCTAGTTTTGTAGAAAGAGAGCAATTTTTTCGATATAAGAGAAAAACAACTTTTGAGGGATCTAGAGTTTGGATTTTTTTTTTTATATAAAATTTTGTATAATTTTTTATTAACACAATATTAGTATCCACAAAAAATTAGAATTTTTTTGCAAATGGTAATTTTTTGAAAATTTTTTAGGGGAAATTTTTTGAGTTAAGGGACCTAGAGTTGGGAGTTTTTCTTGATTTTTTATACGGATATAGTCAATAATTAAATAACACTTCCCTGTAATAAAAATTAGAATTTTTTGACAAAAGATTGTTTAATTATAATTTTTTTAAGGGCATAAAATATAGAAAAATATGATAAAAAAAATATTTAAAAAATTAAAAGATTAATTTTGAGCTAAATTTATTTAGGGACCTACATCATTAAACACAAAACATATATATCAAATTTTCTTTGAAAACAAAATTTACATTTGGTTACTAGGGGCGTCAACAAACAAGCCAACACGTGTGTATGTGTCACGTCCACGTTTAAGTCGTATACGTAATCGTCGCGCACACGACTTGATGTTACACGTCCACGTCTTAGTCGTAGTAGTTGCACACACGTCTTTATTTACCCACATTTTGGCCAACTTTTGGATTTCATTACAACGCCCCTCAGCTACTAAATCAACATGATCCGTGTTCGATCCATGTCCACGTCGTAGTCGTGGTCGTAATTCTTGCGCACATATTAATTTTCTCATATCCGAGCCAAAGTTCTTATTTTGTTACTATGTTCGTCAACTCACAAGCCAACACACGCGTTATCATACCCACATTCGTCCAAACTTTGGTTTCTCTCTTGACCCTGACCAAAAGCACACATATCTCCCCTTATATGTGTTGGATACGTTTTTGCTAGTTTTGCAGAAAGATTGTCCTTTTTCCGCTTTAAGAGGAAATGCAATTAGTGTGACCTATACTTCGAATTTTTTTATGAAATTTTCCAGGAATGTTTATCAACACTTTATTAATATCCACAAAAAATTGAAATATTTTGTAAGACAATGATTTTTTAATAATTTTTAAAGGAGAAAACGTTCGAGTTAAGGGACCTGTAGTTGGAATTTTTCATGATTTTTTACATGGACATCAGGAATAACTAAAATACACTCTACACAAAAAATTGGAATAATTGATTTAATTATGATATTTTAAGGGACGAAAATTGCATCACGAGTTGTCCTAACCAATTGTCAGGCTTCCCTAGTCATGGACAATGAACAAGCCTTGTTTTATGACTGAGTGATTGAGACTCACAAGCCTACTCTAATAACGGACAGTCAATAAGTCTTCCCTAGTGATCCACAGTGAACATGCCTTGTTCGGTGACTTTGACTGAGACAACCGAATGTTCAAGTGAATAAGACAGTCGGCTGTCCAGGTGACTGACGGGCCTTCCATAGTCACGAAAGTGAATAATCCTTTGTCGCTTATAGTGACTGAGATAGACGGTTGTCTATATGACTTACGAGCGTTTCCTACACATCCGCAATGAACAAGCCTTAACCGTACACTGTGATTGAGACAACTGGTTGTCCAAGAGTCTCATGAGCTTTCCCTTGTCATTGACAGTGAATAAGCCTAAGTCATGCAATGTGACTTACACATCATTCGGTCCAAGTGACTCACGACCCTTCCCAAATCAAGGAAATTGAATAAGTCTTAGCTACGATCTATGTGGCTAATGTAGTACCTAATTTTTGTCCGATTAATTTAAAATTATTTTAATAATAATAATAATATATTTAAATATTTTTACAATCATTTTCAAAAAATACTATTATTTTATATTCAAATTTGAGTATATATTAAAAATAAAATAATATAAAAGGAAAAAAGAAATAAAAGATTTTTTAATTGATCTGCAACCCTATCCTAGGCACACGTTTCCTTCAGGTTCACACGTTTCCTAGGTTTTCTTCAACAACAACACAAGTTTCCTTTCAAACCAGCATCACTCAAAAAAAAATTGCTTAGAAAACAAGCAACACTCTACTTGCAAACACCAATCTTTTATCTTCTCTACCTTGTGAAGATCCCTATTGCAAACATGTCATAAAACGGTTTCTTGATTAATTTTTTAGCTTAATAAAGAAATGTAATAATTTGTACACTCAATCTAAAAGTTAATAGGTTTCTTTTTTCCCTTAATTGTACCTTGCTTAAATTTTATTACAAAAAAAATGTAAAATCCAATTAATTTTTGTTGAGTAACAATACAAAATCCAGAACATGTATTTGTACTATGAATGAAAACATTAGTCGTTTTCCCCTATAAATTGAGGCAAACAGAATTAAGAGGGGGAGGAATTTTCTAAAAAAATCAGAGAAAGGTAGAAGATAGAGTTTGTTCTTAGAGAAACAGATCATACCCATAACAAACCTAGATCTATCTAACCCAGAGCCAGCAACAGATCCATCAAACCCATTTAGCAAACTCAAATCCATCAAACCCATATCCATAGTTAAAGGATATTCAAACCCATTTTAACAAAACTTATCAAAGAGACGACCGCACACCATCTTCACCCGCATCGGAAAGGCATGTATCTTCTCTTACTTTTGTTTCAAACTGTATAATATTGTTATATAGAAATAAGCCAAAAGATGAGTTTTTGTTCATAGTGGTTTGGCTAAATTTTGTGTGTTTATGGGGATGAAGTATTTTGCTTGGTTTGGTTAAAATTTTGCGTTTGAAATGAGTGTGGGTATCCGTTCGTCTGTTTCCCTGGTTTGCGTTTGAAATTTTGCGTATGAGTTTAGAATGGGGGTGAGGATTGCTCTATTCGTCCGTTTTCCTGATTTGCTTAGGCATAAGTAGCGTTTAATTTTATTAAGGGGTAGGGTATTAATTTCATTAAATTATTATTTGTTATATTTAATATAATTAATTGTGTTTATTATAAAAAAATTATGAATACAGTTAACTAGTAATAAATGTCCTTTATTTTACGTTATAACAATTTTTCACTTATTTACAAAATATATATTAAAAGAGGATTACATTTATAATTAATATAAATTTTTTATTTATTTAATAGCTTAAGTTGCAAGTCTATACATTTTTATGTTTGCTATTTTTATTTTCGTGTTTATTACTATTTTTATTTCAAAGAATCATTTAAACATTATTTAATATTCAGCATTTTTATTTAAAAAAAATATAAATAAAATTATAACAAATTTTTTATTAAAAATTAATTAGATGTGACATCTTTTTAATCTTTGAGTTATTAGAACACAAATTGTGACAATTTGATGGTTCTAAATCTCATAATCATAAATAAATTAATAAATTAAAAAATCATAAACAAATTAATCATAAAAATTACTTAAAGTTAATTAAAATCTTTCAATCTCGAAGTTACATAATACAAATTATATATTTTGATAACTCTAAAACTTATTTTTAAAAATTTATTAAATTATTATTATTATTATAATTATTACTATTATTATTATTTAATCTTGGAGTTGTTAAGATACAAATTAAACTATTTGTTTGTTTTGAAATTCAATTTACAAATAAAAAATAAAAATATTCTTAAGAGTATTAAATTAGATGTGACATCTTTTTACGTAAAAGCAAGATCACACTCTTGTCAAGCACAATAATAAAAACTTTTTTTACTCTTTTTAACACGCTTTTATTTCAAGAAAATCATATTGATAAAAAATAATTTTATATCTATATTTAATAATAAAGAGAAACAAATATAGTTAAGTTGATATAATTTTGTACAATTAATTATAGGTAACCGTTTTTTAGCGGATGTCGTAGGGTGCTAATACCTTCCCTACGCATAATCGACTCCCGAATTCAAAATTTGGTATCAAAGACAATTTTTTTTATTTTTTTTTATTATATTTTAAGGGTTTCCCAATATTTTCTCGATTTAAAATAAATTTTGGTGGCGACTCTATTGAATTCGAAAAAACTCAAAATTTTAGACCGCGACAGTTAAGAGGCGACGGTCTTTCGAACTAACTTGCGAGCTGTTGGAGCCTTCCTTTGTTAGGGAAAATGGTTTAACATTAGCCACAAAAGGTTCATGATTACTAAGATTTATGTGACCTTGATTTTTTCGAGTTGTTTATACGCAAGTTGGTATAATTAATACAATTATTCTTAAAAGTCGCTTGTCTATTGGTCGACGCGTCCTCATTGATTGGCTCTTAATCGACTTTGGGATGACACACAAAACAATCCCTCGAGGAAGAGCATAGCTATGTGCCTATTTTTTTATATGTTAAACTCTTAATGGAATAGGTACATGTAGGCTACTTGTGGGTTGGGAGGGATGAATCAAAGCGACAAAGGCTGAATCTTAGTGGATTGTGGCAGCAAGGTCATTCTACCACTTACAATACTCTATCAAGTACAAAAGATTATACCCGCCGCTCAATAGGAATTGCGTTTCAAAGTGTCCCACAAGGTTCATTTGGTTTACGAGGTCCACCAACGACACATGCCTCTAGAGGGACAAATGTCCCACACTGCTAGTCGGCAAACGAACGATAGGCACACACATGACTTCTAGCCCGTATTCTAACTTATAGGTGTTTAGCCATAATCCAACAAATAGTAGTTTCGAACCACTGGCTTTTCAACCAAGTGTGATGATCAATTGTGTGAATCAATGGTTCCTCTCGTACTAGGTTGAATTACTATTTTGACACTGTCAATAGATAAAACTAACATGTCTTACGACGGTCTAAACCCAACTCACATTCTTTATTGGCGGGTGAACAATCCAATAACTATGTTGACACAACTAAACAATCACTTATCATTACAATATCCTAATAATTAAGAGTGTTATATAATAAGAGTCATGTCATTAATAAAAGTCACAAATGACACATAATTATCATATCATTAAATAAAAGTGCTACATAATAAAAAATGAAGGGGACAAAAAAATCCCAAGAATTAGTTAATAGAGTGATCAAAAAATACTTTTATAATATGGGGACTAAAAGTTTATTTTTGACAAAAATAGAGAGATAAAAAATGCATTTAAACAAAATAAAAAAGAAGAGCATTACAACATGGAGAACTATGACAAAACTCAAGGAAAAAAATGGTCTCAATAAAAATCTTACCATGAAAATCTAATAGGATAAAACCGTGGAAAAAGAAAAAAGAGTTTAGTGTAGAAAAAGAACAAAGAGAAAGCAAAAACAAAAAATAAAGTGGCCCATTGGAATAGTCTTTTGCTGAATAATCAATTGAATGTATAATTAGGTAAGCCACAATGATAGCGGAAAAAAATCGTTCCGAGCAAAAGAGGGAATTGTTGTTCCACCAAATGAAACCTAAAGTAGTTAGACCAAAGTAAGCTAGAAGATATGCACAAAAATTGTCTTCTATGTGGATATAGGAGTAACAAAAATTCATGTTTTTAGTAAGATTTAAACAATTTAACCATCTAATTGAATCTGCCAAGGAACAATAGAGAAATTTTAAAAGACTTCTTATTAAAGGAGAGTCATTCTCTAACCGAAAGTTGCGTCAACCCTTTTTTAAAACATAACTCAATCGCTAAGATAATCCTTATCAAGACAACTTCAATGATAGTAATATTTGTATCCCTAAAAATAAGGACCCTTAACAACCCCATCTATATTGCATTTGATCAAATAAACAAGACGGGAAAACCAAATTACTTCTTTAAACAAGATGAAAAGATAAATAGAAAGAAAGCTATAGTTATGCGAAACTTAAGATTGTGGAGGGATGTAAGATAGTTAATATAATTAGTTATTTTTATAATATAGTTAATATAATTTTTCATTGAAAAATAAGGATTCAATTACTTTTCATGTTTCCCAATTTCATTTTTAATTCAACTAATAAACAAACAAAAAAATCAAGTCATAAAAAAAAATATAGATATAAATATTTCACTCACCATTAATTTATTTTATATTTTCTATTATTTCTAAGAAACATTATAAAACGCTAAAATAATATCTTTTATTATTTCTAAAAATGTTATCATGTTAAAAATGATTCATCTTAGTTTGCCTGCCATCTTCTTTTCATCACAAGTGTTCATTATATCAGTCTCATTTTTAATTAATAAATTTAAAATAAACACAAATTTTAAACAACAAAAACTATAATATTGCTTGAAAGTAAACGGCACTAAAGTTGCATGTTTTAATTTTTTAAAGAAAATACTCGAGTCTCTTCTATAAAATAAAAAATAAAAAAGAAGGGTAAACATTAGAATTGAAGTTGCGGGTAGTGACTATAATAGAGTGGAATCCAATTGGAGAATTCGAGGGTATAAAGGCTTTTGAGTTCAAACTTCTCATTTTAAGGTAACAAAACAAATGAAGCATCTTCAGTCTTTAACCATTGTATAATTGTGTGGTGTGTTTTTTGTTGCTCAAATAATATTTTCCATTTGAGATTTGGGTTTTTATTGAGTGACAATTAAGCTAGCTGAAATTATTCCTTCTTTCCCCACTTGTGTCTCCTATTTTAACAACACCAACATGTTTATCCCTTGCTTTTTCTAGTTTTGCCTCTTATCTTTATGTCAAAAAAGAACATTCTCTTAATTCCATTCACCCTGCTCAATCAACTTTTTCATTCCTTGTGTTTCTTTTGATTTATTTATTCTTATTGCGTTTGAGGTTCGTAGGACCCTTGACAAAAGACAATATGTATTTAGGTGATTCGGTTGAATCAAATTGCGGCAAATTTATACTATATGATTTAATTTGATTTATTTAAATAGACAGGGTGATTGCTTTGTGATATTATACCTTATAAATGATATTTGAACTAAGATTGGTATGTGATTAGTCCAAATTCTATCCATACACATGGTAATGAGATATTTGTGACCCACCCATGATATTGCTACGTGAACACAGATTGCTGCCGTTTTACTCTTTTAGCACAAATTGCAAAAGTCATATATAGCTGCTACGAGTCGAATATAGAATTTCTTACAATTTTATAAAAGATATTATGTAACTACTTTAACTTACCAATATTTCCTTTCTTAAATTAATTACAAGGATTAAAAGGAAGATACAAATTACAATAAAGATAAAGAGTATAATAAAAAAAGGAAGGCGAGCACTATATGATATTCTTTAAATATGTTGGGGGGTATGAGTACTAAAGAGATTGAATAAATGAAAAATACTTACATGTATTAATTCAATAAATTATCAATATTATTTTTATATCTAAGTATTATTTATAGTTAAATGTATTTTTAGTCTTTATATTTTTTTTTAATTTTAGTCATTCTAAATTTTTTATTATCAATTTTAGTCATTGTTTTTTTACAAAAATTCATGTCGCATATGTCAAATGATTTTTTTTTATGATATTTCATTGATAAAACTTTAAAATATTATCAGTTTAATAATTTATCTATTTAATCTTAAATTTTATTACTTTATTTTTAACTTTAAATTAAAAATTAAATTATAAAATTAAAGTTTAAATAATTAAATTATTAAGTTAATATTTTAAAGTCTCAACAATGACATGTTATTAAAAAAAATCAATTATGACATGCAACGTGAATTTTTAAAAAGAAACATATATTAAAATTAGTAACAGATAATGATCAAAGTTTAAAGAATTTTTCTAAAGAAACTAAAAATAAAAATTGATATATTCAAAAGAACTAACACATATTTGATCGTATTATTTATATGAATTATATTTTTACATAATGATTCTAATGAGTAAATTTCAAAAACTTAAGCTACTTTATCAATTTTTCGAATTTTTCAGAAAAAAAATAGAGCTCTTATTAGTAACGAAAGAGTGTTAAACTAAATCCAAAATTCCTACCACTATAATGTCAGAAGAAATACAAATTAAGGGCAATAATTAACAATTCCCTAAAATAATTTTCGGTAATTCAAATTAGACATACAAATTCGTATTTGCATGTACCAACTTGAATTCGTTTAGACTTTGACGGAAGAAACCAATTTAATAGAGTGTGGATGTGGCTTATATCTGAAATTAAATCTCAAAGATTAAGATAAATTTGAGAATATTATATCTGCACCTCACTCAAATTTGCCGCGTTAGTAAAATTAATATAACTTTTATATATATGTAAATATTTATTTTATTTTATATTTTTTATAATTATAAATTTTAATCTTTTCTCTACATAAAATATAATTTTAATATTTTTATTATATAATAATAATTTATTAATTATTATAAATATGATTTTTAAAGTTATGTATATATATATATATATAAATTAAGAGGTGTAAGGTAGAGAAACTCAATCTTTATTAGAGATAAATATTAGAGATAAAAATAAAGATCCAAATTGAAATATTATATAAAAGGAGGATGGGAGCGGATTTTGTGTAATTAATTAAGAGATGAAGTGGATGAATTGCAATTTTGATCGAATGCAGTGGAACGTCTTTTGATTTTAAGTTAGGCGTTCAACATTTCTTTTCTAGTCATTTTTGAAATTCTCATATTAAATTTATTAAGAAACAAACCAATAAAATCATTCATATTCCTCCTCTAGCAAGATCAGCCCATCTTTACTTCACGTCCCTTTATTCATTGATATTTCGATATGTACTGAATACATTATTATTAATAAAATGTTATAAACACATTTTTGTTTAAAAGTAAAATAAAATATTTTCTGAAAATAATTATCCATCAATTTATTAATTACTTTCAAAAATATTATAAATAATATAAATGTGTTGTGCAATAAAAATCATAATATTAACTCTTTTATCTGTTAAAAAAGTTGTTTATAATAAGTCACTTAATAAATACGGATTTCAATACTAATAAACTTATATTTATATGATATCTAATATCTTACATTTTTCTAATTATTTCTATTATCGTTTAAATATCTAATTTTGATAATTTTTACTATAGATATAGATGCCATATTGTTTTAGTACCAAATAATTATTAAAAACTAATTGGTACTTTTTCCAGTAATAAAAAACTAATACTATTGATATTACAAAATAATATATATAAAATTAAATAATTAATAATTTTCAATTGAAAATAAATCTTTAAAATAAACTTAAATTAAATCATAACTGAAACAATCATTAATTATATTTTATTTAACTTTTAATTGTATTCTTTATTTAACTCTTAATTGTATTTAGAATTATCAGAGTTTATCCTTTTTTTGAAAATCAAAGAGTTAAGATAAAAATTAAGTGATTGAACTCAAAATAAAATTATTTAAAAAATTAATTCAATACAAAATAATAATGTTATTTCACGTGAGTATTCAGATATTATACTCGAACAAATTATAAGGTATCAAAATATTGATTTGAATTGTGTTCAGGATAAAGTCGGGAACGACACCGTTTAAGTAGTACTACGTTTTCAAGGAAAGCAAGGGAGCACATTGAGTCAAACCTTGTAGCATTGGAAAACAGTGAGTCATGCTTCATTGTTCTGACAACTTTTTGCAATGTATCTACACTTATGGTGCCTTTTATTTATTTTTTAGAAAAGGCAAATTTATTATAACATTATGGTCATTAATTAATTCTGTAGTATTTATTTGCCATTTTCCATATTCAGACCAAATGCACCCACAAAGATAATAAGTATGGGAAACTTGGCAGGTAAGAATCACATCACAATTAATTACTATTTCCCATATCAATTAAATGTTTCATATATTCAGATTCTCTATTAAAGGTTGCATTATTACAACATACATGGTGTAGATGTCACAATCATTATTGATACCAATGTGCAATGTGTAATATGCATTAGCTAGTTTTCTTACTTCTATTCCATTTATAAGAAAAAAATAACAAAAATATTAAAATTAATATATTTATTAATATTTTAATTATTTTTACATACATATTTTTATTGAAAATTGTGAAATATTAAATACTTCTAATGATATTTAAAAAATTAGTATTTAAATTAAAATATAAAAATAATTTAAAAAATAAATAAATCTTATAAATTACAATTTTTTATGTTTAAAATAAAAAAATTCTCTAAAATCTCTCTTACATAGACTGTGAAGGAGTATTAGTTAAATCTTGCAAACATTTGAATTATTGGTTGGATGATGTGATACACATTAAGTTAGAGTAGAAGTATAATTGTTGTGCATATGGAGAAAGTGTGGTGGATCAGGTTTACCAAAAAGCAAGTATTCTCTCCAATCATTAGAGCGTAGCTAGTAAGTTTAAATTGCCACAAATAATAATAAGTTTATAAGTGACAGTTAGATTCAAAATTTGATAAATAATAATAAGTTTATAAGTGACAGTTAGATTCAAAATTTGATTATGAAAAATTGATGTATTTAATTTATAATATAAATTAAATAAATAAATAAAAAATATAAATTATATATATAAATTTTTATTAATTAAATTTTAATATAATTATTTCTTATAAAAAAATTCGAGAATATTGTATATATTTTTCTATATTGGCACCATACTCATTACCATGTGATATGATCCATTTATAGGGATTGGGATCAGATGATAAAGAAAATTCAGGTCATGTAAGCATGTGCCGGCTCATCTACCAATCAGCTTACTTCATCTTTTTCTTCATCTCTCTTGTAAAATAGAGTAAAGAAAGGCCATAAAAAATGTTCAAGGTCCATAAATTTTTGCCAGTACTAAATATAGTTATTGTTTATACCAAAACTATTTTCTCCTATAAATTTTTGCCAAAAGATGTTAGAAATTCATAGATCAAGAAATAGAGCAAGATGATTGAGAAAAATAGAGGATACACCTACTTTTGATAATTAATTTATATTTTAAATCTATTGAATTATCTAAAAAAATTGTGTAAGCTTATGAATGAAATCTATTAATTTCTACTTGTTAACAACTTTTAATAATTTTTAAAAAGAGTTGCAACTAACTCTTCTAACTAATTAACCACTCTTGTATTTTTAATGAGGAGTGCTAACAATAATTTTTGTAATACTCGGTGAAATCTATATTGGTCATATCACTTTATGTGAGACTCATTTATAAAGTGTGGGATATACATTGATTATATCCAATTAGAGAGTAAGTGTTAGAGTTACACTTAAAAAGAGAGTGATTCTAACACTTCTCATTTATAATATTCTACCACAAACTTAAAATTAACCAGTATGAGTTTAAAGCAAGATAAACTTATTCTAAAAACATGTAAACAATACAATCATAAGAAGAAAGAAGAAATCAACAAACCAAACAAAAAAGTGTTAAGCTAATATGAAAGAGTGAGAGAGACACAATGATTAGTAAAGATTGAAAATGAATTACAGATGTATGCATTTTCCTTCATACTAACTGAAATGGTTAGTTCATCTTCATTATGGAGCAAAGTCAACAAATTATTATCTTCAACATAATCTTGAGTCTTAAGAGCACACATGATTTTCTTCTTCATGTATTTCTTTCATCTGAGTTGTAAATTATGATTCATACACTTAGGGTGACAAAATAAACAAATGGCTATTTCCAAGTCAAATGTCAGAACTTCATCGAGATAAAAAACAATGACAATAACACTAAAAACATTGAAGTACTCATAACAACTTTCAACTTGTGTGATGAAGGATGTTAAGTCATTTTGACGATTCATTATAAAAATATGAGTTTAAAGAGCACCATGTGATTTATTGTTTCTTCCTTAAAGGCAGTTTTTATTAGCCATTTTGGTTTTCTTTGAAGGAGTGCACTCCAAATTCACCATGTCGGGTTCCCAAGGAACACTGGATAATGGAAGCTGGATGGGTATGCTTTCTAACACCTCATTCTTCTTCTTTGAACTTTGCTTTCATTTAGTCTCACGAATAAAAATCTCACTCACTTTAAAGCCTTCGGCAATCCCTAATCATTTCCTCGCGACATATTTCTTCAAATAATTCTTAAACTCATATTTGCTCATTGGAGATATCCTTTATGTGAGACAAGCAAAATCAATACGTTATGGTACCAAATGCCAAGAAGTTAAGCCTAAAATGAGTAATAATTTAAACTTACAAAGCAAATCCTATAGACCATTAGGTTGAACCCATTAGTGAGAAAATCCTTACAACTAATAGGAAAGGATTGTGGTAAGAAATTCAATATACTTCTTCTCTAAATCGGTTAGTTTATTGAAGTAGTGCCCTTTGAAAGCCACAAACTCACATAATAAAATGGAAATTTGTAATAACCCGACAAATCTATAACATCTCGAGACAAGATTCACTACCATATACTCAAAATCTACATTTGAAATATTTATATGAAAAACAATAGACAATGAATAAAACTCTTTTTGGATGCCACTCGTGGAAACCAAAGTTTCTTTATTTAGACTATTAGAATAGTGAATACAAAAGAAGACTCTAATGGTAGGTTGAACATTTAAACCACCACAGATAATTTGAAATGCGCTCATAAACGCCTAACAACTAAGGTGCAATTAAGAGCGACATTGACAATGTGCAAAACGTTACATTCAAAAGGGGTAAAAGGCATACACCCATGCATATCTTCAAAGACGCATGAATACATGTAAGTGCACTATAAAGACAGCATACAAGGAAGAGAAATGAAAACACTCTCCCAATCCCTACAAGATTCTAAAATGACGTTGTTCTCATTCCTCGTAGATGACACCCAATTGTTCTAAATTTCTCTGTTGTGTCCTTACTCCTAAAGTCAAAAGAAATTTTATTACTTCCCCATCAAACACAATTAGCCAATTTTGCAACATGTAATCAAACTGGATCACCATCAAGCAAGATGTTATATCTCTTAAATATAGTCTTCTCCCCCTTATCAATGTCTTCAATAATTTGGTCTTCCACGACCACTACATCACGACTTCTGATAATCTTTTTTTGGTATAGGATCATAAAAATTATAGTCAAATTCACCCTAAACATAATTGATGTAGACACTGCTTTGACTTTGCATCAAACTAAGATCTTTCATCCTTTGGAACATGTATAAAAGCCTTACAGCCAAAGACTCTCAAATGATCATATTTTACATTATTTTCAAACCATACCTTATATGGTACCTCATTGTTCAAAGCAACATTAGAAGTAAGAATAACAACATGCACTGCCATGTACAATGTCTCACCTTAATAATGTTTATCCAACTTAACTTTTGAGAGCATACACCTTACTCTATCAACAACTATTCAATTCATATTTTATTCTAAACCATTTAACTGATGAATTTTAGAAGGAGTTTTTTCATGTACAATACTCTTTTGTTCGTAATAGACATTAAATAGTCCACAACAGTCACCATTGTTATCAGTACGAACAGATTTCAATTTTTTTGTTTATCTACCTCTCAATCAAAGCATGAAATTATTGTAACTTCTACAACACTTGGTCTTTAGTCTTCAAAGCATGTATCTATTGTTTCCTGGAACTATTATCAATAAAAGTACCAAAATAACGTGTACCACTAAAGGATTTTACCTTTAAAGGGTCACAAATGCCATAATGTACCAACCGAAGCAACACTGACTTCCTTGAGGGAGGATGTCTTTTAAAGGATAATATAGTTTGTTTACCAACTATGCAATGAGAACATTTCTCCAAATTTGCATTCTTCAATATTGGTAGCACATTCTTTATAGATAAATAATTTAACATTTTTTCCCACTAATATGACCAAGCCTTCAGTGCCACAAAGATGCTTCCATATACATGGCATTCCCATTGTCTTTAGAAACTAAAGTTTTTGTCAAATATGACTTAGAAATTTTCTCCTCTTTAGCTACAACCAAGTTACCGTTGTTGAGTTTCCACATTCAAAAAACAAAATGATAATTAGAACCATTATCATCAAACATATGCAAATATATTAAATTAAAGGGAACATCAAGAACATGTTTGACTCCTTAAGCAACAATTGCATTCCCATATTGGTTCGCAAGCAAACATCACCAATATGAATTACCTTAGATACACCATCATTATCTATCTTCAACACTTCAAAGTCACATAAAGTATATGATGTAAATAACTCCTTCCTCGGTGTAACATGTAGTGTAGCATCCTTAATAATCATCAAATATAAGATATATTGACTCATGTTCGTGGAGAATAACAAGATCATCACTAGTAGCAATAGTCACACGCTCATCATCATAATCATCATAACAACCTCTTTGTTTCTAGTTATCATTCATATTTTTATTCTGATTTTTCGATAAAATGGATAGAAAATGAGTCATCACAATCACTAGAAAAGGAAAAACCAAGATATTTAGTCTCAAATCGTTTTCAGTTTACTGTTCCATTGGTCCTTTTAGCTCGAGCAAAATATTTCTTGAAAAAATCATATTGAAAGGAGTCATTTGCAATCTCCCTCGTGTCACTAGCAAACTCATGGATAATAACCATTTTAATGGAAATAGAAAATAGAAAGTCAAATTACTAGAAATGAAGGAAGTGATACCTTGGATGAAATAGGAAATTCGGAAGAATCGCGAACAAAAATCAACAATTTTTTTACGATGGAATGGTTTACTTAAGACAATTACAATATATAGAGGAGAAATGAACTTTACATGTAGGAAGAGATCAACACCAACATTTTAAGTTAAAACAATCCGTTGAGAATGTTTCTCCAACACACAAAAAAAATAATAGTACAAACTCTAACAACACATGTCATGTGCATGTTTGTCATTTAGTCAAAACCTTTAGATACCCCAAAAATTAAATGATAAAGTCAAAAAAAATCAAAAAATCATAGATGATCCAAAAATTAGTTTAAAACATCTTGCTCTTATAAGCCTCTTATTTGAGGGATGTGGACCGTCATATCTCACCCTTACATATCTTAAGGTTAAGGTTGTGGACTGTTATAATTCATTTGAGTTCTCGACCCAGTATCTTAGAACCATGAAGACCTAATATCCTAGTACTTCCATATATGAGTAATTTGACACACTATCTAAACGCTATCAAAATTCACCATAAAGAACATGGGCTTCTTACTCGGTAAAAAAAATGACAATATAAACACAATAAGACCAAAATAGTGGTTGATTATTTGAGTAAGAACCACGTGAAACGAAGAAGAATGAATAAAAATGACTTATTAAAGAGAGAGATTTAATATATCTCTATAAATAGTCAAAGTAACCTAAAGAAAATAAGTCACAAAATTATTATTTTCATTCAAAACACTCGAACTTTTAATAGTCGGTCAAATCTACTAAATCCTCAAGAAATACACTTGTAAACACATCAAGGTCTCAAATTTTTAGCTCAAACAAATATATTTAGTCAGTTTAATTTCTATAGTATGATAAAGAAGAAAGTACGAATAGCATAAAAGGAACATGTTACCTTAATTAACGGGGAAATATGGGTTAAGTGTCTTAAGCATGTCGTTTGCCTTTGTTAATTAGAATATGCATCACACACTGTCAGTCTCGCTGTTGATGGAAGAATCCCAATTGAGAATGAAGAAAATAGATTCTTTCTTGGGAAAAAACAATATTTGACTATCTGTCCTGTCCCCCCATAAGGTTTGTATTTTTAATTAGTTAATTAATTAATTAATTAATTAAAGTAACGGCCAATTGCCTATACATACACACGAACCAGTGCGTGGATCGGTTCACTGACTTCTTCAAGTGCTGTATAAGGTGATGGATAATATTTTGTCACCGATTTTTTATTTTTTTTTTTGACAAATAGTCCCCTCACTAGATAGTATATAGATAAAATATTACTTATTGAAACATTTATAAGATTTTAATTTTTATATCGTGAATATAATTTTTTTTACCGCGTCAATATATCAAAAGTTCTTGTCATGTTTATTTAATTTAATTAGTTGGTTGAACAAATAAGTTCTCTCTTACACCATCACTATCACAACCAACAAGACACAAAAGTTTCACTATTAATATGTGATGAATTCCTTCTTTCTATCCGTCTTTAATTATGTTTTAAATTTCTTTGGTGGAAACAGATAAAAAGCATACTCAATAAAATAATGAAACAAAAAATTTAAGCTAAAATAGAAGCATACAAAAGTGAAAGAAGACACATAATAATTTGGCATGTTTTCTGAGTAATTGAAATTAATGAAGTACCACTAATGGCGGGCAAAAGCTTATGATGTAGGTGAGTGGTAGGAACTTGTATCTAAGTTTGTTACCAAACCTTAGTCCGTTCATTATTGTGTTTGAATATTCAAACATATCACACTTCATCATATATGAGATTCACTGTAACAAAAAAAGAAGACGGTGCTATTTACTGTTAATACGACTAAAATTGATAAATTAAAAAGACAAAGATGGCAAATCTTTTCTTTTATTTTACTATATATAAAAACAAAAAGTAGTTTTGTTTTTCTTCACTCTCGCATCCACAAATAAAAGGTGCACGGTAAATTTACATAAGTCCTATTAAATATGGATAAAAATTAATTTAATTGAACGAATATAAATAATTTCATAAAAAAAATTATGGGGCTTAAGAGCACTGAAATGACAAAAATAATTTCATCGAGCGAGCATAGCTAATTTTATTAAATAAATAAAAAATTGCCATTCTTGGGATTTTAAGCCTCATTGCTAGTTAAAACTAGAATAGATACCTGTTTCATCAATTATAGAGATAGAGACGACAAAAAAAATCCATACAAAATATCCGTATATAAAATATCTAACGGATATGAGGTGAATAGTTTAATAGGTATTTGGGAATAAAATAGATCTTTTGATTATCTGTTAGTTAATGAATAACGAGATGAATGTAATAATATATGTATTTGATTGTAAATTAGTAATATATTAATAGTTTTTAAGATATAATTTTGTTATATATTTTATTTATGTGTTAATGTATTAATATTTTTATGTGTTATTATTTTTTTTTGGATAAAATAGAGAAATTTTTTTATATAATACAACAAAAAATTAATTTTTATAAGTAATTGATTTTTTATTATTTAAAAGATGATATTTATGAATATCCTAATACTTAAAAATCTACCAAAAAATTGTTAAGAGGATGTGAATATTGATATAGTATATATATGTAAGTTTTATGCAAAAGATAAGAGTAATGAAATTATGAGTATATTTCGTGGTACCAAAGTTGTATATTAGATTAAATTACATTAATCGTTTGATTCATTTTTATATTAAGTTCGGTGT
>JBBPBS010001171.1:4928639-4945551 GCA_037974835.1 Cicer judaicum | reverse complement strand
TTCAAAACTTTTGTAAGAGGAAAAATCTTAATTGAGATTTAGAATTGTTAAACTGATTTTTGAATTAATTTGCTTAATTGATTTATTTTAAATGTGTAGTTCAATTCATAAACCATTTAATTAGTTTGATTTTTTTTTTTTGTGAAGTGCGATTCAATTTATCACTCAGTCAAATTAACTATGTATTTTGCACATTCCTAAATAGAATAATGTTATATATACCCATAAATACACATTATCATCCTTAATTCATAAGTTTAAAGAAAAATTATATTTACCTCCTTAAATATTATCTTAAATGACGCTAACACTTCTCTAATTTTGATAAAACACACATGTCTCCCTTATATTAATTTTAAAAATTAATATCAAGTAGTTTTTTGTCACATTTAAATCTACTCGTATCATTTACTATATGATACAATTATGATTTTTACTTTAATTTATAAATGTACTACTATTTCTTTAATAACAACTAAAGTGTATATTCTAATATTTATTTTAGAAATAACATATTAAAGTGTGTATTCTAATATTTATTTTAGAAATAACATATGAAGTTGAAAGAATAAACGAAAACAAATATTACACACAATTTTTTAACGAATATAGAGAACGTAGTTGTTTTTTTAAAATTAGAAGAAGATATTAGTATTATTTAAAATACAAAAAATAGATGTAATTTTTCCTAAATACAAAGATGCTTAATTGTATCATGCACTACTTGTAGTAAAAATCGGGATTTAGAGTTTGGATGTTTTGGATAAGCTAAGAAAGTGATTCCTTTTGTAATTATTAAAAGTATTACTCTTCCTTGTTTTTTTCTTACAAAGTTATTTACAATTTGTTTTTATTAATAAGAGGACTGAAGCCTAAAAAGAAAAGCACACGAAGATTAAAATAGGGTGGAGATCCCTAAAAAGTCACCCAACAAAAGATCAGTAATAGAAGTCGAAAAAAAATTAATCATAAAAAATCAAAATAGTACTCATTGCACAATCCAAATTTGCTAATACATCATCATACTAATTCGCACGTATTGATCTACCCCTTCTATTTTGTAGAAACCACTGATAATTAATATGTTAAGAAAAATCTAGATTTGAATGAGGTCACGAGATTTCTTTTAAGAAAAATAAGAAATGAAAACTAAATAGTAGTAGAACTTTTCTTTTTCTAATAAAAAATTAGAAAAGCGGCCAAGGCCCCTATAATTGTAGAACTTTGCTGATAAATCAAAAAATTGAATTATATACCCTATATTTAGATTTGAAAATTAAAAAAAAATTAAGTTAAATTTTGCACTCTTCATTTAGATCAAAAGTTTATGTTTGAATTGTTTAGATATTTATTTTCTACATAGAAGTTTCAAATTCTCCAAATAACTATCAGAAAAAAGATTTTTCTGTTGAAAATAATTATCGAACATTTTATTTTTTAAATTTTTTGAATTAAAAAATTTAAAATATAATTTTTTGGTTTATGCAACTTTTTTTTCTTCTAATTTTTGTTATGTTATATTGAAATTTCAAAATCTATTAAATTTTGTCAACATTTTGTTATCTACAGAAAATATTAAAATCGAATTTAAGGTCTACTAAAACATTCAAACACAAAAAATTTTGTAGGCAAATTTTTGTCAGTTTTATTTTTTGCCTACCAAGAAATTTAAAAATCGATTTTTTTGAAATTTTGAAAATGAAAAACTTAGTAGATAAAAAATTTTCTCTATTTTTTATTTGCTACTGGAAATTCTGTATGCAAAAATTTTTTAAACTTTTTTTTTACTACAAATTGAGTTATTTTTTTCTTTCTGAAAAAAATTCTGAATATGAAAAATTTGAAAAAAATTTCCTCATTCTTTTTACTTATCAGAAAATTTGGAAACAAAAAGTTTGATGACAAAAATTTATCTCAAATCTTTTTTAGTTTATTGAAATTTTTTAAAAGGATTATCTTGCAAAATTTTCGAAAATGAAAAGAGTTTGTAGGTAAAAAACAGATCCAAAAACATTTTATGATATAAAGAAAAAATAACATAGATAAAATTGAGTTTTTATTAAAAAGTGTGGAATAGAAATTTAAAATGAGGGGATTTATTTTCTTCGTTTTAATACTTGATGGCTTAAGCGATCTCGTTGTTTGATATCATGACTTAATATATCTCATATAGGAGGTTCCAAACCTAAATCTTGCCCCCTTCTTTCTTTAACTTTGATTCTTTTAAATTTAGACACACATATTAAAAAATAATAAATTTAGATGAATTTTAATTTTATTTACTTTTTATTTATTAAGTAAAAACAAAATTTATTTGATGCATGTTTTTGAGGTTTTAAGATATAGAAAGAAAAATATTATTAATTACATTTTAGTTTTCTAAAAGAACCAAAATTTTAAAATTAAAAAAAAGAAATTAAAAGACCAAAGATCAGAAAGTATAATACATTTAAATTTGTAAATAAATCGATCCTTCACAATTTATCAATAAAATATATGAATCCTTCACACTTTTATTAAGTATTGAAAATATTTATCAACAAATAAAATATATGAATAAAACTTTATCAACAAATTATAAATCCTTCACACTTTTATTAAGTATTGAAAATATTTTAATAAAAAATATTAAAAATATTTATTTTTCAAAACTAAATCCAGATCATTATCCACACAAATCCCGCATGAAACACAACTAATAAAACTATAACAATGCTTATTAAACTAAGAATGCCACAAATACAATTAATGAAACTATAACATACCAATTAATACGTAAAATTATATAATACATCAATTATACATGGAATAGATTTTAGGTGTGTAAGTATGAAATATGAATTTATCGCCAAACTTTAAGTCATACATAAGGGTGGAAATAATTTATGTTAAATCAAACTTTAAAAGATTTGAGTCTAACCTATAATTAAATTTGTTGGTCTAAGTCTGATCTTGGTCTATGGTCTATTATAATTTTTTTTTTATCTAATATTTTTAAAAATTTGGTCTGTCTTGAAAGTCTTTTTAAAAACCTTATTCATATTAAAATATTTAAATGTTATACTTTACATTCTTTTTAAATAGACTAAATCATGTCTTTATATAAAAAGGAAACTAATAAAATTATAATCAAATCTAATAAAATAATAACTAACAAGTTTGCACTACAACCGGCTTATAAGAAAACAAAAAAGCAAAATGAATTCATAATTAGTCCCTATACACATATCAAGCTATATGCTTTATCCATATCAATTTAGATGAGATTTTCCACATACCAATATACCAATATCAATGTATATATCTATATATATTAAACAAAAAAATGATTTTTCTAACAATAATTTTAAAAAAATCTAAAGAAAACACCATTTAAATCCTAAAAAGTAATTTTTGATTTTAAAGAATATATATTTTTTTGAAATAAACGCATCAATTATTACCTTTCAAATAAATATGGAAAAACTATGAGTGATTGTCTAATTGAACGGCTACTAAATATGGAGTCACTATCTTTACCGAATATACAACAAGTACTGAATATGGGACGACTACTGAGCAATTACCTAATTGATAAATTTTAAAATAGAAAATAATATCATTAATAAAAAATAATATTAATAAATAATAAAATATATATAAGTCGGTTTGTCAAATTTAATAGATTTTTATTTACTCCACGTGGTTGGTCCCTCCCAAAATTTGTAAGAAAATAACCTCTCTTCCATTTGCTTCAAAACTTTTAAGACAATGGATTTTTCATGTAGAATTAATTGAAAAAGTTTACTACAAAACCCATACTTGCTCACTCTCAAGACTCAAAAGTCCAGTTTTAAAACAATAAATTCCCTCTCCCACATTGTCACCACCAAATACAACCGATATTTTCCACCAATTCCATTACCATATGTTGAACTTTATCAAACACTACATTCATAGATTTCACAAGTTCTGATTTGCGAAATTTTAAAGTTTTTTTTAGAGAAGTTATAGAGATCATTGTAGTATTTGCTTTAGCTACGTACTTTCTTATATAATCTCCTCTTTTTGTCGTTGTGTTTTTTTAATTAATATATACTTATTTTGTTTATTTTTTTTTTCTTTCAATTCTTAGATAGGTGATCACAAGAAGAAGAGAATGATCTTGATGATCGGTGGTTGATAAATGTTAAATATTAGGAATAGGAAGAATAATGAGTGGGATTAATAATAATAATAATAATAATAATAATAATAATAATAATAATAATAATAATAATAATAATAATTGTTAGCATATAGTTTGTTTAAGTTCTGTTATATTTCAATTTCAGTGTAGTTATTTTTTTATATATAAATGAGTTTTTTCGTTTTTATGGTTTGGGTCCAACGTTTTTTCCTCCTTTTTATAACATTAATCATCCTTTCAAGATTTGTATTCAAAAAGAAAATTAACTCAGTTTCATATGATGGACAAAAAATATAACAAATTGAAATTCACTACGGCAAAACCAATGCAATTCAAACTCTAATATTTCAACGTAAGAGACAAATTTAGGAGCTTTATCATTTCTACATTTGTTATATTTGATGGTTTCATTTCATGTGATAAGAAATCTATAAGTTTAGGTTTCTTACCTTATTACATGTAAGAGACAAATTATACTTCTAAATTGAATACTTTCAAGTCATTTGAGCATCAAGAGAACAAATAACTACACATTTTAATTCAAAGTATTTATATCACATGTGTTGGATTTTGATTTCAATATCAACTATTCATGACTCCTTTATTGTAATTTATCATTATATCTTCTATATTGGTGCAAATTTAATGTGATTTTAAAGCAACGTGCATTCATTTTTTTTATATAAATAAAATAAAAAAGAATATAGAAAAATAACTTGACAAACCAAGACATTCCAGTTAGGACTGCTCATGAATATTATATTTACATATCCAATTCAAATTCATATAAAAATTATTTATCATAATCATTTTTAATAATCAACATATATAATCAAATTTGATTTTGTAAAACGGTAATGTCCATAACCTGTTTTTGGATTTCATAATCAAGTTTTTGAATTAATAATTTTTTTAAAAAATAGTTTTTCAAAAAATAATTTTTCGTTTTTAAAATTAGTTTAAACCAAATTCATGGTTTTTTACTTTAGTTTAAGATTTAAAAAAGCGGTTTTGAACAAAAAACTCTTCAATGATTTATCATTTTCACATAATTATCATAATTAATAAAACTATGCCTTTTATTGATAGAGCAATCAGGAGATCAAACAAACAACACTATGATGTCTTAAATGCTTCGTGAAGAATGAACCACTTTTGATTTATTGTGTTTTTTGTTTGATAATATTTTATGGAATGAGATAAATTCACATATCTGTATTTTCAACTAGTTTTTTTTTTTTAAGTTTCTTTTTTGTGTTTTATACTATTTTGTTTTTTTTTTTATTAATACAAAAGTTGGAAGAGGCAAATAAAATGACATGATTGCAAAATGAAAAAAAATCGTAGAGAATGAGGATGGACAAAAGTAAACTTTGATTGAATAAAGGAAATATATATTTGTTTTTAATGAATGACGAAGAAAGAGTTTGTTAAAAGACCAAATCATTTATAAAACATTCTATTTGATCTAGTCTTGTAACTAACTATTTCTTTCTATCATTAGTAAAAAAAAGTGACTCTAACATTTAAATATTCTTCATTTTTTATATACTTCATTTTTTTTCTCTATTTTTCTCTTCTTATTGTATTATCATATCACATATATCATATCACTCTCTATTTTTATCTTACAAATTAGAGAATGAATGTATATTTTACACAACTTTTTTGAATAAAAAATTGTTAACTAGTTTAAAAGTTTTGTTTTGTCCAGGGCTAGGGGCACAATCAGAGAGGGTGGCTAGCTTGACAAAAAATTACTCCTGATCCCAACATTTATATCTTTAATCCACAAATTTATGAAATTCCACATTTATCGCTGTAGTTCTTTAAAAACAAAAAGTTTTGTAAAATTCAATTTGATTTTGCTACAATATAATACTCTTTCATACAACGAGATTTTATATGTGTTAAAAAAAAAATTTAGAGTTTTTTGTATTTGTCTGTTGTAGTGATTTTTTTTTTTAAAATCTGTTGTAATTTTTTTTTTTAAAACTACTAAAAACATCTTCTAAAATAATCAGTTAAGTTTTACCCAACTTCATTGCTAAAACTATTGTGGTTTTCTTTTAACTTTTTATTTTTATTATTGTGTTCATTTATTTAATTTTGTGGTAGATGAGGATAAAGTTAAGTTTTACCCAACTCCATTGCTAAAATTATTGTCATTTTCTTTTCACTTCTTATTTTTATTATTGCGTTTATTTATTTAATTTTGTGGTAGATGAGGGCACAATTAAGTTTTAAATTATTATCATTTTCTTTTCATTTTTTATTTTCATTATTGTGTTCATTTATTTAATTTTGTGGTCGATGGTATTCAAGCTCAACACTTGTAAGGAATTATATTTTATACTCCACATCTTAACTTCGGATCTTATATTTTATCAGTTTCAATATGAACTTCAAAAATACTTTTGTAAAATATACATTATTTTTTTATAAAAAAATCCACCTATTTTTTACCCCCCACATCAATGTGTTTTTTACATATTTAAATGTTTTGGATTTTCAATTTTTTTAAATTTCAGAAATTTTATAATGAATTTATTTTATTTACATACGAAAATCTCGAGTTTTTAAAATTTCTTAATGTATATTTTTTTCTCAATTTTTTTACATATCAAAAATTTCAAATACAAAACTTTTCATAGGTAAATTTTTTTTCTATTGCTTTTTACATATAAGAAATTTCGAGTTTTCAAAATTTTAATGTATAAAACTTTTTTTCTCACGCAGTGGCGGAGTTTTAAGGAAAATATTAGAATGGCTAAATTTTTAAAATTTTAATAGATAAATAAAAATTATAATATAATATTATATATAAAAATTTTAAGTTGTAAATTTATAAAAATAAATTGAGAATCAAACTCTTAACGTTTATAAGATACAATTAACTGATCAAATTTTAATTGATAATTTTAATAATTAAAAATTCATTTCTAATTTTTTTCCAAGCACTGAAATTTTATACTTTAATTTTTATGTTTTGTCAATTTAAAAAGTTGTACACTGGTAGCATATCATACTTATCCATAATTGTGACTTTAAAAATAATTATTTTAACCGTCAAATTATTTTATTAATTTGACGATTATGATTAAATGATAACATAAAATATCTTTATATTTTCGATGCATACAAATTAAATCTAATTTTTTACACTATTAATACAATTTTTTTAATTATAAGGACAAAAATAATATATATAAAATTATTAAAATACATTTAAACACAACATATTATTTAAGATATCAATATTGACATAATTTTGATAAAAGATAAGTGTTTGGTTTGAGTATTATGCGGTCTATTTTAAAATTACATAAATTTATATCTCAAATAATATAAGTTAATTTATTGATTTATTTCAACTTGGACTCAAACTCATAAAAAAAATATCAATATAATTTAATTAATTTTGATTAAACTTTTAGGACAATAAGATCACTTGGTTTGATTTTTATATCTCTATATAAAATTCACAACTATACCTCTAAATAAAATTCACAACTCACACAGTTGAAGTTTATGTTGAAAATAGTAGCTTATTTTATAATTATAATAGTTATTTTTTTAATTATTTTTATAAATAATTTTCATTGATTTTTTTTATAATAGACATTTGTGTTATAATTTGATCAACAAAAGTTAATGTATTTGATTTATAACAAGGATTAAAAAGATCAATTTTGTTATCAAATTATAAGTCAAATGAATCTTGTAAAAAAGACACTAATGTTATTGAAACACAAAATATAACATAAATACAATGTTATGTAAACAAATAGGATCACGTTTTGTATTTGTATTCTAATAAACATTATATTTGTGTCTTATTTTGTATCAAATTGTGTTTTAATAACATTAATAAAACAAATAAAATAAAAATAATAGCAGTTTATAAAAAATTATTAGAGATTTTGGGGTGCTCGTAGCCTCTCTATATCCCCAAGAAGATCCGCTTATGCTCATCTATGTTTTTTTACACATAAAATATTAGAAAATTGAAATTTTTTAGTATGTAAATTTTTATTTATGTTTTATTTGAATAACTGAAATTTCATTTTTAAAATTTAAATAAAATTTTTATATGGAAATTTATTTTCTCTATTTCAGTACTTACCAGAAATTGTAAATTTTAAATTTTTGGCATGTTGATTTCTAAATCGGATTTAGGAAAAAATATTCTCTACTGGAAATTTTATGTTTGTACGGAGTAATAAATGAGTCCAAATTTTTTTAATGAGAAGAGGTGAAAAAATAGAGGCAAAATCGAATGTTTCAAAAATTGTGGGGGTAGAGTCAAAGTATGGGGTATGGAATCCAATTTTCTCTAAATTTATGTAGATCTAACCCTTACCTCTTTAGTAGGCCCAATTATAAACGACTTCTATGGAAAAACAATCTAATGAGTAATCATTGTGGTCCTATGTATCATTATATTTCTTGAGTGTATTGAAAATACAAATGCATTTTCAATATCTTATTCATCAACAATTTTATAGATTAAATTAAATAACGAAAAATAATTTGAAGACTAAAATGATTAATAAAATATAATATTAAATATATTTGTGTAAATTTAATTTATTTAAAAACTATTATAAAAGCAAATTATACATTTAAAGACCAAAATATTAATTTTATCAAAACTTTCAAATTTTTAGAAAGTGGCATCTAGAATAAAATAGTTAAATTAGTTTTTCAATATCCCTAGAGAAATCGTTGTTATAAGAATATAATTAAGATTCTTAAAAAGAAAGTTATATTTGTGCATAAATTATTTTTTAAAGATAATTTTTATGTTAAAAATGAAATATCTATTTTGATCCACTGTTAAAAAAAAAATATTTTTAATAGAAAGGAGAAAAATGTAAAACTTTTTTATTAATTAAATTCTAAAATATCTTACCTTCACTCATTTTATCTTTCCCACAACGTGAGCAAATGGGAGATATACCCACATACCATTTGCTTATCTGAAAATAAGTGAGAATGTGCTCTTGAGCAACCAACCACATAAAATGTCTACATTTGGTGGAGTCCTCTCCAAGATCACATAGAGTTCCTCATTCTACTACTTCTTTACATGTACTCCTATGATTAAAAACGGACAACAAACAATATAACTTTGATTACAAATTTGATTTAGTTATCAATTTTATTAGGAAATAATGTAGAAAACTAATCATAGACTCAAAGTGACATGAAAATATGCTCCAACCAAAATTAAAGAAAAACAGAGAACAAAAAGCTAGTTTTATTTTAGTACTATTACTCCAACGAATATCAAACACAATTGTTGGGTTAAAATGATGTAGATAAAAATGAAAACAATAATAAGAGATACAAAGAAAGCAAAAATATATTTATCTAAGATAACGATATAGTAACTCAACACTAACCTGCTACACTGTTGACAGAATCTCTTTTCTAAACCCAACACCACAACTTTTGAAATTGAAACGAAGTTGAAAATTTGTTGGAATAAAACTTTATGCAATGTATGTGATAACTGGCTGGCTGGCATAAATAGAGAAAATGTTTACCTCATAAATGCATTTTCCCTTTTTTTTATTTATTTTATTTCAGTTTTGTCACTTTTGATTCATTCTCCACAAAATTATAATGTATTTATTGCGAATGCACATGCCAAAATAGTGGAAACCATAGATGTTTAGTTAGCATTAGCTGTTTAGCAAAAAACGATCCTATGAACAGTACCTCCATAGCTTCGCCACACGAGAGAGATCCGTTATTACTCCAGCTGCAAATGATTTTCTTGAAGGTAAATTCTAATATAGGTAACTATAAGATGCTTTTATTTTCGTTAAAGCCATAAAATATTCAAATTCATAAGTTTAATTCATGATATTATAATTAACATGAACTATTTTGATGATATTTTTATGATATTATTAAATTATATTTTAAAAAATTATTTTTGTGATTCAAAAATTAATTAATGTTTTTTTTATTGAATTAGAGATTAAAATTATATAATCTTATAATTTAAAGATCAAAATAATCTTGATATGTTCATTGTCTTCCATTCTATTTGCAGTTCTTGGAGTTCTACATGGAGAATTCATAGGTAACATGGACATATTTGACAAAAAAAATAGACAAGAATTCTTTGAAATGAGATGTTGTTCACTTAAGGTAAAAGACCTGGAAAAACATTTTCGGAGAATGTCTTAGAAATTTTATGTGTTGAATGGATTTAATGATCCAAGCCTCAAACATACTTATGTCTCCTCTTTACCACAAGAACTTCAACCTGAGATACACCGATTAATAGCCACAACCAATAAAGAGATTAAATCTATGAGCTTAGGCCAAATTCACCAAACAACTTTAGAAGCTCTTGAAAAGATATGTAGATTGCACCAGCATTTCTCAGAAGTGGTCGAACAGAAATATAAGTTCAAAAAGGCATGTCAAAAGCCTTATTTAGAAATCAAGTGCAAAAAGGACAAATGCCATTGCTCAAGAGGAAACCATTCAGAGAAAAAACAAAGGACAAAGATACTTCGTCTGTGGAAAAAAGGGGCATTTTTCTAAAAGTTGCCCAAATAAAACAGGCAAAGCCTTAAAGTTGATCAACTATTTACAACCTTTAGAAAGAGATCTAGAATCCTTATACTTAGAACATATTTCTGCTCATGAAGAGACAAAATATGCTCTTCAAAGCTCCTCATTTGAAGAAAACTCATTGGTTGAGTCAAAAGAGGAAGACGAATGCGTTCCTGTTTTCTCTCTCAAAGAAGTAGGGAGCACCTTGCCTACTCCTCTTCTTCCTTGTGTTGAAATCCATGTCCTCACCTCAAAATTTTCTCATCCCAAGAAAGTTATAGCCTATATGGATACTGGTGCTCAAATAACCATGATGAACCCAAGCATCCTCCCTATAGACGTATGGGTGAAACATGCCGCATATTTTGTGGTAGCAGATGGAGAAACTTTCAGAACATATTTGATGACAAAGGTCATTAGTAGCCTCCCAAATAAAGATATTATTGTGGGTATGGATGTTTATGCAGCAACAAATAGGCTTCAAATTCTCCCAACAGGAATCAAATTAGAACGAGAATTTAACCATATTCAGGAATATTAAAGTTATATTCCTTTTCTAAAGCTCCCGCTGAATATGAAGAAATTAAGTCCAAATTTCTTAGACTTTGTGCAGACAATCATGAAAAACTCTCTCATCCAAAACCTTTATGAACAAACAAAGACTTTTTTGTCCAACTTCCTTTCAAGCTCAATGAGGATTTCAATCCAACCAAAGCTACTCATCCAGGAATGAGTCCATCAGATTTAGCTTTGGCCCAGGAAGAAATCAACCAATTACTCAAACAAGGTCTAATAGAACCCACAAAATCCGAATGGGCTTGCCATGCATTTTATGTTGAGAAGAGATCTGAAAACATAAGAGGGAAAGAGAGGTTAATAATTGATTATAAACCTCTTAATCATGTTTTGAGAGATGAGAAATTTCCCATTTCGAAAACCTCTTCACTAAACATCTTCCTCAAAGATACTCAAATATATTCCAAGTTTGATATGAAGTCAGGATTTTGGAAATTAGGTGTTGATTCTAATGACCGTTACAAAACGGCGTTCTGCATTTCGAATGCCCAATGTCAATGGATAATATTACCATTCGGGCTTAAAGTGGCTCTCTCACTATTTCAAAAGGCCATGACTAGAATTTTTGAGCCCATTCTCGATAATATTCTCATCTATATCGATGATGTGTTGTTATTTTCAAAAGATGAAAAGTCTCATAAATTGTTATTGGGCCAATTTTCCCAAATAGCCCAAGGTCATGGAATGACGCTCTCTGAAAAGAATAACCAGTTAGCCCAGACAAAAATTGATATTTTGGGAATGCATTTCTCTCAAGGAAAATATCAACCTCAACCTCACATTGCTCAAGAAATGTTAAATTTTTTCGATGAAAATTTCACCATTAAACAAATCCAGCAATTTCTCAGTATAATCAATTATATCAGAAATTTCAAACCAAAACTTGCAAAATACACAAGTCCACTGTCACAACTACTCAAGAAAAATCCTCCACCATGATAAATGAAGTATGTTGAGGATGTCAAAGCCCTGAAAAAGGTTGCACAAACTCCACCTGCCCTGAAAATTCCTGGAAATGGGAAAAGAATACTACAAACTATGCAAGTGATCACTATTGGGGTGCACTCTTGATAAAATAAATTAATTGAGAAAAACATTATTGTGGCCATGCTAGTGGTCAATTCAAAGAAGCTGAGAAATATTACCACACCACTTACAAGGAAGCACTTGCAATCAAATTAGGAATCCAAAAATTTGATTTCCACCTGAGGGGTTATCAATTTGAAGTCCACATGGATAATTCTTCTTTTCCTAGGATCCTAGAGTTTAAAAATAAAATGCCTCCAGATCCCCAAACTCTTAGACTCAAAGATTGGTTTTCAAGATATGATTTCACGGTAAAATATATTAAAGGAAATCAAAATTTGATTCCTAATTTACTTTCCAGGCCTATGAAGCCTATCCATATCATCACTAAAACATACACCTTTCCATTGATTCTTATGATCAAATTACTACCAGCCAATGGCTTTACCATCAAGGATTTTCCTCCCATAATAGATTCGTCTTTCTCACCATACCAACTCAAAGAATACGCCAAAAATAATCTTTTTTTATTTTACGGTGAAGATTATGAAAAAGACAAAAAAAATTCCAGACCACTCCCTTTTTCTTCTAGACACACCCTTCTATTTACCATTCATGATAGACCCAAAGTTTAAGTTTACTGAAAATCATTTATGGTATATTTGGTGTGCAACTAGTTTCTATGTTATGCCTATCTATGTCTCAACTGAAGCAATGTACTAACACCTGATAGATTCAAAGAATCACAAATCCCTGATATGGACTACACTTAGATACTCTCCACTGGAATGGTGGAGGAAATAATTAGAACTGGTCTTAGATGAGGTCAAAGGAAGAAGATTAACACAAGATACTATAAGCAAACTTAAGATGTTTTTCATCATACACATGCCATATCAGATAGATTCTAGGACTAAACTCTTCATTAGCGCAAATTATGTTGATCTATGGGAAACCATTGACGATTATCCTCCAAGTCTAAAAGTTATGAAAGAATTAATGGATTATCTCAATTTTATTAATCTCCATAATCAAGAAAAAAACTTAGGCTGATACAACCTGCATAAGTCATGGAAATCTTCCATCCCAGTGGCAGTCAGTTAGTCCACAAAAATTTTCATGTGTAGGTCATAAAGTTCTTAAAAAGTCCCAATGGCAGATAGTGGGAGTTCATGAAATTGGAGAAAGCTACTCAACCAAAACAAAACTCTTAAATAAAAATTGAACAATTTGCAGCTATGAATTTTGAAGAAAATTCAATGGATGTTGACACTTCAGAGAATCCTAATGAAGAAACTTTAAGAGACTAAAAGACATCTGGCACTATGAGTCACATTATTCCCCTAGTTACCTTCCAGAAGAATACTTGTCTGATCAGAATTCGTCCCCAAGTCACGAGCCTATCTCTAAAGAATAATGAGAAGAAAGAGTCATGACTGTGTCTTGTATAATTATTGTACTTTTGTTTGCTTGTGTAAAATAATGCTAATAATATGGGATAATAGTAAAAAGGTGTCATGATTATGTCTATATGGCATAATAGTCAAAAGGTGTCATGATTATGTCTATTTGGCATAATAGTCAAAAAGCATCATGATTATGTCTTTCATAATAGTAAAACATTCTAATAATGCTTATAATGGCGTCATCATGAATCGTTTGTATTTTTTCTTTTGTGTATCTCCTTGGCTATAAAAGGAGATGTATTGTAACATATGATCTCAGAGGCAATTGAAATAAAACCATAAGTGTTCTTAAGTATAAACATGTTCTTCTAAATTTTCTCTTCTTTCTTGAAGCTCCAACGATTATGTTCATATCATAAATTCCTTGTAAGAGATGCAAGTATGCTCTACACTCGCCTTAGAGATGAGGATCTTGTGTATTAGAAAATATCTGACTATTAATCCTTGCTACGGTTCTTTCTATCATAAGATTTTAGTTTTAATTGATAGTTTGTGTCTTGAGATTTGTATGCCTTGGAATGGTTGTTTGTTATCTCGGTTTGATGATTCAATTAAGACTATTCTCATGATATGGAAGGCTCCCGACCAACGTGGTATTAGAGCATGTACTAGAAGAGGGGGTGTATATGGTATTAACATAAGAGAGAGAGAGAGAGAGTGAATAAGGAAGGAAACCACCAAATCATGGAAACAACTGAAATAGAATTCTCTAGTGATCAACAATTTAAGTTTTTCTTTTTATTAAAACTAGCTAGATTATGGCCCGCGTATCGGGCATAAATTAACTAACTCATTTCATGTTGTGCGAGTATTAATTAAATCATTTCATAAGTTTTATAAATAATACTTTATGTATTACAAATATAGTTATGTTACAATATAATTCTATTGATTTGAAATAATTGAGTATGACTAGAGAAATTAAGACGAGAGAAAATCATATTAACCTATCATTTTATTTAATTTTAAAAATAAATTTGTCAAATTTGTACCATTATTTATAATATTGGATGGTTGTTTTTCTCCTTGTATAATCGATTTGTTTTTCAACATATAATAGTACTTGTATTTATTAAATAAAATAAATTGTAAAATACCAATCAAAAAATAAGATGTAAAAGTTAAAAATATTATTCAATATTTGAAAGGCTTAATTGCAGTTTTGATCTTCATATTTTAGGTGAATTACGATAGTAGTCATTCCATTTTATTTTTCCTCACTTTTGATCCCCAAACAGATTTTTAGTCAAAAATGGTGAAATGTCATTTTTTTTAAGTCACACCATACCATTTATGATCATACATTACAGATACAATTGTTGTACCACAAGATCTTGAGGCTTGGTGTGGCTAAAATCAGTGCAAAAAAATGACACTTCATCAAATTTTGAATCAAAATTCTATTTTGAGGACTAAAACTGAAGAGAAATGAAACGAGGAAACTATTTTCGTGATTTGGCAAAATAGCAAGACCAAAACTGCAATTAAGTCTATTTAAAAATATGACATTGTTTGAATTTATTTATTTTATTAGTATGATATTTTAATTGCAAACATGAGAAGTTATTGTAAAGAAAATTGTTTATTGAATATATTTCATCAATAGTTTGAAATTTATTTTGTTAAAAATATACATATATTTTAAATATAATTTTAGGTATTTAAACTTTTTAATTAATTGTTTGTGCAATATTATAGATTTGATTTTAAAAGTTTTTTACGTTCATATGTATCAAAAATAAATTCTATTAAAAGTTAATTTAACTTTATATAATACTTTATTTTTCATTTTCTTTTTAATATTTGAATTTTGAAAACCAAAAATTATATTGGACGAACATTCAAATACAAAGAAATAATTTAATTGATAAAAATTGAGTATTAACATATTTTGTAAGAATACATGTATAGTAAACTTTTGTTTACTAACTTTTTTAATAAATTCATATTTTATGATAATTTTAAATAAATTGTGTATTTTATTAATTGAAATTAACTTTTTAAATAATTTTTAATATATTTGTATTTTATGATAATTTTTAATAAATTTGGGTATTTTTTGTCAAATGGAGTATATATTTTTACTTTATAAAATAATAAATATAAAATGTTAATATTAATAATATTTTAATTATTTATTATGATTATTCATTTTTTTATCACAAAATTTATTTGATATTTTTATTCAAAAATATTGAGAATGAAAAAATTATTTGTAATATTATATGAATATGAAATGTTATGACTTGTTTGTTATCTTAAAGGATGTTATTATGAGTAAAACATCAATAGCTTACCTTATATCTTTATATTTTGAGGCATAGAAGTGTATACGAATTCATGTCTTTGAAAGTATATAGATCTTTATTATTATTGAATTAATTTAATTTTTGTGTATTTGAATGTATTTAGAAATAATAATAATTGTTGTATAATTAAAATTTCATTAACTATAATTATTATATAGAAAACTAATGAGAAAATCTTATATACGCATATTGAATGTGCATCAGTGAAAGTGAGATGATCATGTGAAAATTAATATTGTTTGATTAATTTAATTTTAATAAGTATAATATATTAATAGTTGTGGAAAATTTATTTTCTCAAAGTTTGTAAAACTTGTTACACAATTTAGAATATGTTATTGAAGTTAGTGTACAACACATCCACAAAAAGGAAAACAAAAAAAACTTATAACAACAACATCCCTGTATTATATATATGATTTATGCATGTGGAAAATGTCGAGGGGTTTAAATTAGACCTGTTAAAAAAGTCCATAATCAATTAAAGTTTTCTGTTGCTCAAATCACATGTTATAATTAATATATTAGATCACTTTTTATATATTTTTAATTAATTAATTGTTAGCAATCATACTGCAATTAATTAGTGGATCTATATGATAATATATTGAGACTATAAATTGTTGTTTTATCAAATTTAATTTTAGTTTTCTAATCATTCAATATTTTTATGCTTTTCACGAATTTATAGTATTTGCATGATTAAATAAATGATTAATTTAAAAAAAAGAATATTAATTATGAACGAACAAATAAACTAATAGTTTTAGTAAAATAATTGATAATTG
>JBBPBS010001171.1:4909435-4928562 GCA_037974835.1 Cicer judaicum | reverse complement strand
AGAAAAAAAATTCAAATATAATTAAAATCGAAGGTAATCAAAGTTACAAGAGAATTACAAGTGAAACCAAGAAGTTAAGATTCTCTCTATGGATTTACATCTTTGCAATTTTATTATTCTTCTTAATTTTCTATTGAGTTACTAAATAATTCAACAATTATTGTTAGTTTAAATAATAAATAATCATAATTAATTTATATAGATACGTTAATCTTTTATACTATAAAATACACCCATTCTGTGTTTTTTAACACGATAGAGTACACTTTATAAGCTACAAAAATTTATTTATCTTTAAAGAAAAAATTACTGATATGATAAATGAAGGTTGTTAGAATAAAAAGTAAAAGCTAATTTGAAGTGCTTCAATTACACATCAATTTGTGAACTAAAATACTATTCCTGCTACTTTTCCCAATTATTTAATTTTTGTGTGTGTGTGTGTGTGCAATTTTTATGATCACCCACAGACATTTGTCTCTCCATATAAAAACAACCAAGAAAAGAGAATTCAGTATTTCTTTGATAATTAATTAGGTAACATTTTCTTTTGAAGAATGTGTAAAAATACTAATTTAACTAATTACTAATATTTATTTATAAAAAAATAATTAATTTTTGGTGAAAATTAATGAGGTAACTATTTTATATTAAAAAAACATTTTATGCGCAAAACTCTGAAAATGATAGAAAGAACTTAAGAATCATATGTAGTAATTTACTCGGAGAACTACAACCTTTCAAATATTAGTTGAATTACTTAAACTAAAAATGATGTATTTTATTTTCAAATGCAGCCTTTGGCTTGTTCATACTGCAAATTAGTGAGAAAAAAAGGGTCATTGCATATATTAGCATGGCCTTCAGAGATATGCAAACAACATGTGTGAAAGATGGCACATGGAATAACTTTATTCTATTTTTTAATGCAAAATATCATCCTTAGTATTTCACACCTATTTGACAAAAAAAAAAAAAATAAATATATTTTAATTTTTATATAATTACGGGTATTTTAAGTTTCGTCTTTATAAAAGTTATAATTTTGTTTTATCAATTTTAGTTTCTCATTTTATAAAAAAGATATGTTTTAAATCACTTTGTAGAGACTAATAAAAACACCCTATTTTATTATATGATGGATTAAAAACACTTATTTTATATACCTACAAATATTAAGAAAAAAAAAGGATTATACCTATAAATATGAAAGAAAAAATAATTTATCTACAAATACTTATTTAGTGCGATATGATAAAATTATCTTACAAAGCTAATTAGAAACAAAAAGTTTTTTTTTTTTACTTAAAGAAGACAAACTAAGTTATTAGTGGAATACAATATAAATATAATAATTTATATTTTATTTTAGTGGATCGATCAATCTCTTTGAGATATGGTCATGAATTCGAATGCATATGAACATTTACTATATATATGGGATTGGGCAATGGTGGATAATGTGAGGAATTGAAAAAAAATTGTCTAAATAATTCATCTAAACATTATTTAGAAATATTCCAATATTATTAATTAAATTTATGATTCCTTGATAATTCAACACAATTAAATAAAACTAAGATAATATTAAAAAAGTAGTATTTATTTATTTTAATTTTAATTATTATATACTATTCATGCTAGAATCATTTTATTATATTTTAACATAATCAAACATACAATTAACATTTCTTGTAAGAAAAATACAGTATTTAAATCTCATCCCCCAAACTCTTCTTCTTACTTGCATGAGCACTAGAAAATCCACTAAGATACTCTAAGTTCACAAAAAAAAGAGAGAAAAAAACAATAAGAGATAATAAGAAACAATGGTAGAGGATAGAAAAGTTGGAATTGCAATGGATTTTTCTAAGAATAGCAAAAATGCTCTCAAATGGGCCATTATAAATATGGCTGATAAAGGTGACACTTTTTACCTTATTCACATCAATTCCAATTCTTCTGATGAATCACGTAATAAGCAGTTAGCAAAATCCGGTTCACGTGAGTCATTTATTTTATTCTAATTCATTTTGGTTCTTATAATTTTATATAATAATTTTAGATATAGAATATAAAATTTGATTTTGTTCTCTTTGTAGCTCTTATTCCTTTGGAAGAGTTAAAAGAGGGAGAGGTTTTAAGCAAGTATGGTGTGCAAGCTGATGTTGAGGTTCTTGATATGCTTCATGCTGCTGCCATACAAAAGGAGGTTTATTTCAAAATCCTACTCAAGAGTCTAGATACAAATTTTCAAGGTTGTCAATATTTTGTTATGGTTGTGAGATTGTATTTTGTAGGTGAGTGTTGTTGCAAAGTTGTATTGGGGTGATGCAAGACAGAAACTTATGGATTCAATTGAAGATCTAAAGCTAGATGCTTTGGTTTTGGGAAGCAGAGGCCTTAGCACAATCAAAAGGTTCACACTTTTTAAATTATAATGGCTTAATTAATTCGTGTTTCATTTCATGATTAACTCATCTTCATAGTTTATTTTATTCTTGTGAGACATGTTTAAGTTAATGATGAACTGATCAAAAGTACCAAAGTTTGAAGTCTGGTTAGAACAATTGTTGCATGTGTATTTATTGTGATTTTGGTATGTTGAACATGTTTGTGTTATGGTAACAGGATACTATTGGGAAGTGTTAGCAACTTTGTGATGGTTCACTCCCCATGCCCAGTGACTATTGTGAAGGATTCAAGCATCAGCGACTAGTTGATCCATTTGTGAAGCAGCATTTAAGATTTTGATATCTTTTTCTTGTACTGTTTGTACTTAGGCTGATGGAGTTACTGTTCTAAACATTATCCATTAGCTTGTCCAATGAATAATGTAATTGGTTTGCTTTAGTAATTAGGCCATTAGGCTATGTAAATAAATTCTACTAATAGTAGTCTGTCATGTGAAAAATGAATAAGTACTATTATATGAATAGCCATGATAAATTATAAATATTTTAAGACATTCATTGTTGATTTTAAAAAGAGATATTTTAAATATGTCAAATCCTGACTATTAATAATCTATATCCCAAAAACAGCATTGATGTCGACAAATTCTATCCACCTTCTATGATGGGTTACAGGGCGACACTATCGTGTGCTAGACGGCCAGACAAAAACCACATAACAGTTTCACATGTTACAAGCTTCTAATAGTCACACCAGAAGAGCAGTTTAGATACAATCATCAACTGCAATACAAGGACTAGCTTGAATATAGATTAGCACAACACATACATAAAAGAACAAACAGAAAGAAAAAAAACAGCAGCTACAGAAGCAAGTTAATCATCAACAGAGTTAACATATACCAGCAGAAACACAACAAAACCTCCTAGCATTCATTTCGAAGAACACCCCTTATATCCGTTGGGCCTGATTTACTTTTCGATGAACCATCCACACTTGATTCCCAAGTATTTGATGGTGGAGGAAACCAACTAAGTATGTTCTTGTTATCTTTTGATGGTGGAGGAAACCAACTGAGCATGTTCTTGTTACACCTTCAATATTTGAAACTATTGCACTCGGAGTAAAAGGACACTCCAAGTCTCCAAGTTCCATCCCTTCATCCAAAATCTTAGTCTTAATATAATAAGGAACAATAGTTGCTCCTAATCTGGTGAGCAATTTTAAGAAACACCTCTATTTTGTTGGCCCATAAAGACGAGAACACTGCAAAGCATAGACAGATCCACAACTTCTAAAATGGTTTGATATTATCGGCATCAATTGAACTATTATCATGGGCTTGATGTTATTGGCATCTTCACGTCCCACCAATTAATTATATCCATCCAAACTTTTCAACTGTATACTCAGTAAAAAAATACATGATTAATAGTCTCTTCTTCTTTTAATTACAAAAGCAGTAGTTTGCCTCATTTTCACCACCAATCAGCAGGCTTAGTTTCTGTTATCTACTTTTGTATTCAGCTTACCGCATGAAATAGTTGTCCCTCACAGTTTGTACCATCACTATAGAACTCAATAGGCCTCCTTTTAAATTTTAATTTTGCTCTCTTTTATGAATAGTCTCTTCTATGATCACTAACATACCAGTACAACTTCTGCTTTGGCACTGACAATTGTCTTCTGTCTACCACAAGGAAAAGGAGATACTTACCACTCCGATATCTATATTTTTTGGCTAAACCTCTCCTAATGTGATTTTTAATATGCAAATCAGTGTTAAAAATTTCTGCAACCTCAACACAACAGGTTTTTGATGTTTTGCTGTTGCAATTAATATTACATCAGTCATATTCAATGCTTCAAATAACCATTAAGATTGATAGATACCCTTTTCTTTATTAATTGAAATATGAAAAATGACAACAATATTATTGAATTTCTTTAACATGGAGAAATCCCTAACATAAAAAAACTCAATGACAGATAACGAAAGTCTGCAAACTTGAAATTCTAAGTATGTTTTGCAGCAATGAGGCTCTCATAGCGACCTTTGAAAAATGCAAAAAGAGGTTCTCTAGGAGGCAAATTCTCCTTCACAATTGGATGGTTGAGAAATTCTTGGCTCCAATTGTAAAGTTTTGGATACTTCTCAGCAGTGAACAATTGCAACCCTGTTATGTCTTGAACCAAAGGGATCCAAAATGCTATGAACACAGCAGCAATATCAACAAATCCAAACTCTTCTCCTCCAAAGAACTTGTCCTTCAACTCATTCTCAAGAATCTTTAGTGCCTCACTTGATTCTTCAACATTCTTTTCACGCTCTTTGTCATCATCAACAGTAAAAATAGCTTTAAACGAAGAACTCACAATCTGATCATTTAAAAAATTCAAACATTTATTAACCTTCCAAAATAAGAGTGAACATTCATTCATCTTGATACTTAAATGTGTGAGAGACAATGTCTTTATAATCTTGAATGTAACGAAATTTCAAAAATATCCCTCAGTGTATATTCTATTTGTAATTTTCCAGATCAAATTGACAAACAGAACACTTAGTTTGAGTACCAAACTAAACTAAAGACATATATGAGAACCAAAGAGACTAGCAAAAAACACATTTAGAAACGTTTTTGCAATTTTGATTCATTCTTAGATAGATTATAGTGACACCATCTGACATATTCAACAACCCAAATAACTATTTACTCACAAAATAATTAATACAAACGGAATTATAGCGACTGTGATTTGGGTTATGACATCAAAGTTAAGTTGTATGCTTGTGCAAAGTCGTTGTAACACAACTGCAATTAAGGCTGCATCGACCTCATTTTTTACTATAATTTTCAACAATATCAAGTCTTACAATGCAAAATACTAATAATATTAAGGATACTACTTGGTAACATTGAAAACAAAAAAACTAATAATATTAATGATACTAATTAGTAATATTAAAAAAAAAATACTAATAATATTAACGATACAAATTACTAACATTAAAAAAAAATACTAATAATATTAACCATACTAATTACTAACATTGAAAAAAAGAAATGCAATCGCAATTTAAAAGCTAGGAAATTTACCTTGTCGTCAATGAACTTAGCCCAAAAACGAGCCAATGCTCTTTGATAAGGATCAGAGGGCAAAATGGGGTTTTGATTCCAAACCTCATCAATGTACTCAAGAATCACTAGGGACTCTGAAATAGGCTGTTCATTGTGAACAAAAACTGGAACCTTTTTATAAACTGGATTATATTTGAGGAGTAATTCACTTTTTTCGAACAAGTTTTGTTCAAGAAATTTGTATTGAATTTCCTTGAATTTGAGAGCAATTTGTACCCTGCACACAAATGGGCTTCCCACAGTTCCCAAAAGTTTCACATCTTCTTGATTTGTAGCCATTATAGCACTTCAATTTTCTATGACTTTAACAATTGTCAAATTATTTGTATTGGTGTATGAGTCCTAAGGTCTTGGGGGGTTTTATATAGAGTTTGGAAGATTTGAATAAGTTTTAATCCACGCGTTGTTGAATTAAAAAGTGGCACTAAGAATTGATATATTGATTTAAAAATGAATATAAACATGGGAATAATATCCAGATGTATATATACTAAAGATATAGGAAAGAAGTTGGTGTCTTGTCGATCAAGACTGTGTCGACTGATGTAAGAGGGTACATCAGCAATAATGTGTATATAGAAAAATGAAAAATGAATTAAGTGTAGTCGGCCTAACATGGGAAATATTAATTGGGTTCACATGTATATATACGTGGAACAATCTAGACCGTCCAGGAAAAAACACCGTGAGACATAAAGGGAAATTAGTCTTTTTAAAAATTAATAAATAAATTATTAATATTTTATTTGATAATTATAGAATTTTTGTCGATAAAAATCATGACATTTTGATTTTGGTATAAAGCCAATTAATTGTATTAGGAACAACATTAAATAATTTGTAATAAAGAAAATAAATCAATCATGTGTAATTTTTGAATATAAAGTGACGAAGAAAAGTGTAGAAAATTTGCCTCATTAAATTTTACAAAGATATTTTTCTACCAAATCTTTTTTTAACTAGACATGTATCAGCGACTAATTATTATTTTGATAAATTTATTTATCTATTTTGTGATTTAATAAAATCTTACATTCTTTTTTTTGTACTTTTGAATTGTCTCATTCATATATATTTATATCTTAAATTATGTATAAAATTAATATGATTAATATTGTATAATATTTATTTTACAATTGATCATAAAAATCAATTAATCTAATAACTTGTGAACAAGAGGAAGATATGAAAAACTGAAAAGCACAATACGGTGAAATCTAAAAGGTTAAGAGATTGGTATGAATAGTTGACACATTATTATAGTATCTAGATCTTTCTACTATATTAGTGGGTCATTCTTGCAATAAGCAATGAATTGTAATTCGGTTGGCAGCTATACTATTTGTACTGACATTTACAATGAGTAAACTATATTGAAAGTTAACGGAAATAGCTATAACAGAATGCTTCTCGATATTAAACTGTTAAGTATTCCGATATCAGGCCTGTTATGTATTTCTTATTATGTACACAATACTATTATTATATTTGAGTACTCCATCAAACATTTCCAAAAAGTCTTTAGAAGTTGAATCAAAACCAATAAATTTTCCAAAAACTAACTTGCTAATATCACCACCACTAAGTTGAATAGCCTTCGCAACGTACTCTAATCGATTAGGTTCACTAGATTTGAGCTCACTATCTTTCCAAATATGTCCATCAAACTATAGATTCCATGTTTTGATGGAACTAGTCCTTTAGGTTGGATCTTCAAAATCACTCGTATCTAAATTGCTTTACATACAAAATGAAACAAGAAATTTGTCACGGGGTGCATATATTTTGACAACTATTTCTTTCTCAAGCTATCAATTTAGCTAAGTTACAAGAAGAGAAAACACCACACACTCAACCCCACCCTCACTTACCCAAATATTCCCCAAACCCCACTCCTTCATCTCCATCTTTCCACCAAGGCAAATGCCAATTTCACCTTTTGATCATTGAACTCGAACCCATAGTCACCTGGTTCGCAATTCTCTTTGGTATGTGGTACGAGTTCGGGTACGCGGTACGTAACCTTCAAAGTATTCGGTACATGGGGGGTATACATAGTTGGTACGCAGTTTCGATTCGTGGTACGTTTTAATATATAAATCGGTATGTTAAAATAAAAAACAAAAAAAATTAATGGTCTTAACACAAGAGTGGGAGTACTGAGTTATGTAAAAAATGAAAGAATTTGTAATACTAGTCTCACATTGGTTGTTTCTAAAATGTTAAAAGTTGAATTATCTATATGAGTACAACAATTCTAAGTATTCCCACATCGGTTGTTTCTAAAGTACTAGAAGTTAAGTTATCTATATAAATACAACAATTCTTGGTACAAAAGTAATTGTATCTATATCACATTAGTACATGAGTACGTGGCAATATATTAATACAGTTAAAGTTATATATAATCTAAGTTTGTCAAAATTAGCGAATTATTTTTGAATTTTGGTGAACTGGTTTGCAAAAGTACCGCGAACCGGTACTCACGAACCAATTCGCGGTTCGTAGGGGTTACTAGCGAATTATGTAACTCTGTCGAACCACACCCACAATGAGATGAAAACACCGTTTTAACCCTAGCTAAAGCTAACCATGAACCGTTTAGGATCCAAAAATAAAGTTGACCCGCCTTAGATTAGCTTGTCTGCCCTAATGGGCCACTCTATCCCATAAACCTTACGCGTTTTGGGCTATATTCAACACCAATTCATTTCTATTTTAATAGGTAGTTGTAGCTCCCATAATTTTGTTCAGGACTAGGTCATTAAGCAACTTGACTTACCAACTAAACAACCCATTCTTTTGAAGTCCTTATTGGCAATAGAGAGGAATTATAATGTTTCTCATTTTGTCCTCAAGTTCCTTTTTCTTGGGCTCTCACAAATTTTTAGAGGAACTTTTGCCTTACCACTAAGTGGTGTTGAATTAGATTTAGGGGGTGTAATGGTTAAAAACTTTGGACCCTATAGTGACTGATTACACCCACCTCACTATGAGTTTCCCCATCAACGGTGAACCAGTTCATCTTGTGGGTCAACCCAAACTAATAATGCTATTAACCATATTTTCCAACTTCAGTTTATGACTTTATCCCCAATTCCTTCACCATAAAATACCCGCCACCCATCCAAATACTTATCTCTCAATACACAATTCACCCCAATCAAACCTTCCCACCTCGTTCTTCCATGGACCACCATATTTCCCTCCTTGACATTGTGAACCCTATCAAGGACCATCATACTAGGAACCTTATTTTTAGATCAATGTTTCTTGGCAATGGCATCATCCAACACATTTCCAATTCCTTTTCTTCATTGGTTCTATTAGTACGCAAGAAATGCTATACTAAGTTTTGCAAGGTTTGAACATCTAATGTCCAAAACAAATTTTAACGCCGAATGACAAAGGCTTACTTTTTAGGTCAAAGTCCGACGAAGTTTGAAATGACATGTTAACCTACTTAAAAGCCTAATTCATTTTAATATATTTAAATAAATAATTATACTTATATTTAAAAAGACAAATGAGTTAAATGTTAATGAATTAAGTTATACTTAACTTTATATAGCATCCTATGTCTATTCTATTTTAGAATAATACATTTAAATATATCAAAAATTAAATAAGTTTAATATTCTTAAATTACAAAAAATTAAATATTTAACAAAAAAATTAAATTTAATATAATAACTATACTAATAATATAAAATATTATTTAAATAATTCAGTCTAATAGATTTAAAAGACTTTTACGTGGTATGTAGTCAGACATTTTTAACTAATAACATTTTTAGAAGTCTTGACAGTGTCTATTTAAAAAAAAATCCAGCGTAGATTATACTATAGAGGTTTGTCGATCAATCCTGCCTATTCTCACTATTACTTATGAGACTCAAATGTATTATTAATAGATAGATAAATTTATATTTATATATTTTTTTTATAGAAATATATACTCCATTCATAATGAAATATAAATAAAATTAACTCATTTTATTTAGGAAAATATAAGCAAAAATTATTAATTTCTCTCCTATTTAATGATAATATTTTCAAACTACCCCTCATTTAATATATAATATTTTATATTTTCAATGACCTAATAAAGGTACTTTAGACAAATGACTTAAGTTTTTTGGTATGATTATAATTTTAGTTTTATATTTTTAATAATTCATGAAATTAGTCTTTTTATTTTAAAATTTGACAATTTTGGTCATTCAGTATGATGTTATAATTAAAAAATAGCGAAACTACATATTTTAAATGACATAACATATGATATGATGATATAAAATAATTAACACACATAAAATTACAATAAAACTCTTTAAAAACTTCAATTTCAACTTCAAAAATTATTTATTTTTTGTAATTTAATTAATGATACACGAATAACTAATGTATTTATCGTTAGTAAAAAAATTTAATATATTAGATAGTTTTATACCATTAAATCATATATCACGTTATTTATAATATATCACATCATCCTTTCTTATTTTAAAAATTTGAAAGATGATAAAAATTATCGAATTTTAAAATAGATGAACCAATTACATGAATGGTTGAAAATTATTAAACCAAAATTACAATTAAACTTTTTTATTTATTAAAATTGCATAAACTTAATGTTATGAACAATATATTTTTAATATGCGTAATTTATAGATGGAACTGTGAATGCAATTAATAATTTCCATTGTCAGATTGACCAGACTTAATTCAATTAATTTGGATATACATTGCTGGTGTAACCCCTTACATCACTTGCCCATTATATTCTTGATAGGGAAAGTCATTATCTCTTGTCTCTTACTTTTAATCTCTGGATTCTTCTCATATAAATATGATATCTTTTTCCACATCTAGTTAACAACAAGTACATTGAACCTAACAAGTTAGTAACTAACTTAATCCTCCAAACTCTATAAAAGCTCACAAAACCTTAGGACTCACACACCAAAACAAATTGAAGTGCTGCAATGACTACAAATCAGGAAGAGGTGAAACTTTTGGGAGCTGTTGGAAGCCCATTTGTTTGCAGTGTAAAGATTGCTCTAAAGTTGAAGGGAATTGAATACAATTATCATGAAGAAGACTTATCAAACAAGAGTGATCTTCTTCTCAAATACAATCCAGTTTATAAAAAGGTTCCAGTTTTTATTCACAATGAGAAGCCTATTTCAGAGTCTCTTGTGATTCTTGAGTATATTGATGAAATTTGGAAACAAAATCCTATCTTGTCTTCTGATCCTTATCAACGAGCTTTGACTCGATTTTGGTCCAAGTTCATCCATGACAAGGTAAATTTCCTAGCATATTAAAAATTATTGTCAAATGTGACTGATACAATTTTAATCGCGGCCGTGTTACAATTGCTCTGCATAAATATATAAAAAAATTTAAATTTAATGTCACGACCCAAATTGCAGCCGTGTACATTTTAAAAAAATGATACTTTGGAAATATAATGAATCTTTAAATTTTTGAAATGATCAGATTGTGACTTCTTCGATAAAAGCTTTTCGTACCGTTGATGATGAGAAAGAGCGTGAAAAGAATGTTGAAGAATTATCTGAGGCTCTACAGATTCTTGAGAATGAGCTGAAGGACAAGTTCTTTGGAGGAGATGAGATTGGATTTTTGGATATTGTTGCTGTGTTCATAGCTTTTTGGATCCCTTTGATTCAAGACATAACAGGGCTGCAATTGTTCCCTGCTGAAAAGTATCCAAAGCTTTACAAATGGAGTCAAGAATTTCTGAATCATCCAATTGTGAAGGAAAATGTGCCTCCTAGAGACCTTCTTTTTGCCTATTTCAAAGCTCGCTATGAGAGTCTCATTGCCTCAAAATAGTCTCAGAATTTTAAGTTTGTGAACTCATATTATCTGTGAGATTTTGCTGTTAGGATATCATTTAAAAATCATATTTTGTAATATGAGATTTCTTCATGTGAAATCTAATGATATTTTTGTTGTAGTTTTTTCAATATTTAATTGAATAAAGAAAAAGGTGTCTTTCTTTCCTCTAACTAATGCTTAAGAAACTTGAACAGCTACAACCTTACAATCAACATAAAAAATTATTGAAAATACATCAGTTTTGCATATATATTCTGTTCTCATATCTAACTAACCACAAAATAGTGTAACTTACAATATTCACATATAATTATATAGCGATTAACTTCCCAAAATATTATTGCTTGCATAAACAATTTAATTAAGTGTTTATCTTATATAAGCTACGCATAAGCTATTTCTATAACAAAAGATAAAATAAAGTCCAACCATTTCCATATAAGCTATAAGCATTTCATAAACTATGCTATGGACATATATCATTCGTTATTTCCATAAGTTCTACCATCTCGCAACTCCTTATATCAATAAATAAACCAATCCAAGGAGATCTTAAGTCCTAAGCCGTACTATCAACAAACAACCTGCATAGTCTGAATCAACTAAACCATTCATTTCAACTTGACTTCCTTCATGCATAAAATACAACTATCTAACTTCAGATGTTTCTTTCAAAATTCTGATAATCCAAATCAGTATATCAACCAGTCCTCCACAAAGTTTAAGTTTTAGGAGAATTTGTGTTACCAAACAGAATGGAGGAAATTATTCATTCATTAACACAAATTCTCTTGAAATGAAACTCAAACAACAAATATTTCACACAAAGACAAGTACTAAAAAAACACAACCTTAGAAGTTCATATTCTCACACAATATTTATTATCTATTTATTTGAAGCAGCAAGACTCTCAGCTCTTGCTTTAAAATAGGCAAACTGTTGGTCTTTTGAAGGCATAATTTCTTTAACAACTGGATGATTGTAAAATTCTAGACTCCATTTGTATAGCTTTGGAAATTTGTCACTGGTGAATAACTGAAACTCTGCAACTTGTTGAAACAAAGGAATAAAGAGAGCAGCAATATCCACAAAACCAATATCTTCTCCTCCAAAGAACTTGTCCTTCAACTCATTCTCAAGAAACTGCAGAGCCTCTAATAATTCTTCTCTTGCTTTCTCGCGTTGTTTCTCATCAACCATAAAAACAGATTTCCATGCAGCAGCCACACACTGATTTCACAAAAATTATAGTTATATATACTAGAAAATAATTAGGATAATTAGAGTTTACATTGACTGATATTCTAACATGCCAAGGATCTTGTTTTGTTTTCTGAAGTTTTGTAGTTTGAGTTTAAGGAATTGGAAAAAAATCTTAAATCCAATGCATCTTTTGGAGACCAAGTTGTGTTAATGGTGTCATGCCAAAATGAAATACATAAGACAGGATTCATTTCCAAAATTCAATTCAATTCAAACATTAACAATTCTACAAAACCTCCTTACATGATTCCATAAACTTTACACATCATAACAATAAAAAATAGTTTAAAGTGGTTATAACTAGTAATAATAGGATTTTAGATAAAACTCATAAGCATATAATCACAAATGAACTTGGTCCAATTTCTTTTAGGGTAAATAACAATTTGGATAATTGAATATGTAAAGCTGTGTCACTATATATGGTGAGTTGAGTTCTCTAACTTATATCTTTTTGTTACTATTTAATGCAACTAGTTGAATATTTGCCATTAAAAATAATTTTTTTAATAAATCTAAAAATATAAATTTAAAAAATTAATTACATTTAACTAAATTTCTTAATAACCATAAAAATAACTACTTTTGCGGATTCATGATTCATATTTGTGTCTGCATTAGACTGCAATATCAAAGTTTACGGCATAACTATAACTTAAATTTAGAAGAATAATCTAAGTATTAAGAAATATCACATGGGTAATAATCTATAAATTGGATTACCTTATCATCTATGAACTTGGACCAAAAACGGGTCAATGCTTTTTTGTAAGGATCAGAAGGAAAGATAGGATTTTGTTTCCAAGTCTCATCAATATATTCAAGAATCACAAGAGACTCTGAAATGGGCTTATCATTGTGAACCAAAACAGGAACCATCTTGTAAACTGGATTGTAATTGAGAAGTGTTTCACTCAAATTGCGCAATTTTTCTTCCACATATTTGTATTCAATACCCTTCAATTTTAGAGCAATTTGAACCCTTATGACAAATGGGCTTCCAACAGAACCCAAAAGTGTCAGTTCTTCCTGAGATGTAGCCATTGTTGCACTTTCAATTCTCAATTGATTGATCTTATCAAGCAATTTGCGTTGGTATGCTATTTCTAAGGTCTAGATGCTTTTTATAGGAAGATTAATGATTGATTTAATAATTAGTTTGATTTTTAATTTTATTTTTTAAATCTATGCGTTGTTGAAATGATGATTGATATCTGAAAAGAAGAAAGACAAGGAAAAAGTGGAATGGGCAATTTATAATTGAGCACATGTGGATGTAAATAGATAGTATATAGATATCAAATCAAATAATTATGATATGGGAATAATCCATAGTTAAATAGGAAGCGAATTTTAATCAACATAAGAAAAAGAAAAAGGAACGAATTTCTGTCAAACAAATAGGAAAATAGGGGGTAGATTTTCTTTACACATAGGACAAATTCTAAGTAGATAAATTAATGTTTAAAAATCATTTAAAATCCTATTGTTAATAGTGATGTTTTTATTTTAAAGTATAAGTTAATATATATTTTTTTGTCTTTACAAATATTCGAATTAAATTATTGTTGATTGAAGAGTTGATTTGTTAGGTTGTGAATTTAAACTTGCAATATTTACTTCTATGTACTTAATGTTTGAGAGTCACTTAATATTTGAGAATTTTACTGCTAGGCTCTAACAAAAGAAATAGAAAGACAAAAATTTATTTATTTTTTACTATTTTGATCATTTACTTTTTATTAATAATAAATTCTACATAGACTAGTCACTCAATATTTTTAATGGCACGTAGATATGTTCAAAGGATAATAACTTTGTAAATATAACAACTTTGTAAATTTAAAAAAAAAAAATAAAGGATAAAAAAAAGGTAAATAAGCCAAAAATATATCAGAAAATGATTGTCAACCTTCAATAGTCTAAAGTTTTACCACGTATCCATACATACATTAATATTGATATCTACACCCCTTTTTATTATTCACATCTCTCAATTTTTTTAACAAATAAAATATCTAAAACATCTTGTCTATTAATAATATCATTAATTAATACATAAACTTAATTTATATATATTTACATAAACTCAATTTAAGGACACCTCATTTATGTAGAGTTCGCGTATTACATGTGAATTCTTAAATTTCATTAATACCAAAACCAACTCAAAGGTAAAACTATTAAAGCAAGTGTATCGAAGATTCATACTTATGAAAATTTATATCATTAAGTTTCATAGACACATTTTTTTACCAATAAATCTGTCAAAATTATATCAATTAGTAATTACTAAGAGAAATTATTTGTTGTTTTGATAAATTTATTTAAATCCATTTTGCTATTCAAAAGTTTTAGCTCTTTTTTATTTTTATAATTTTAAATAGTATGATTCATATTTTTGAGTTTACATTTATATATTAAATTATTTATTAAATTAATATTGTATGATATTTCTTTTACAAGCGATAATAATGTCTATTGATTTTAATATTTGTTGAGATAATATTAAATTTATTTAAGATTTTATCGGTTTTAGTTTTAAGTGTGAGGTGTTTTTATTAAATAAAAAAAATTAAAATATTTTTATTAAATAAATTTTTTTGTTTTTTAAAGAGGCTTAAATGAACTCAATTCAGTTAAAACTTCATTCATGTAAATAAATTCAATTCACGTAAACGCGTAAATAAAACAAACATAAATTAAACATAAATTAAGTTCACGTAGTTATATTCAAAAATTAAGTAAACGTTTACGTATGCTTTTGTAAATTTAATTCATGTAAATGTTATAAACAAGTAACAACATTTTAAATATTTGTTGTTATAAAAAAATTAAAGGGCATAAGTAGCAAATAAATTGGGTGTAGGTAAGAAAATTGTACCACGATACATGTGTGAATATAATTAATAATTTTCATTGTCAGGTTGACAACACTTATAATTCAATTAATTTTGGATATATATTGCTGCTGTAACCCCTTACATCACTTTTGTCCATTAACTTGATAGGAAAGCAGCACCTGTAATTTTCCCTTATTTTAAGTCTCTGGATTCTTCTCATGTGTATAGTCAACAACGTATACATTAAAAATTACTAAAATTAATCTTCCAAATTTTATAAAAGCACATAACACCTAAGGACTCACACACCAAAACAAGTTACTTGACAATTGTTAAAGTCATAGAAAATTGAAGTGCTATAATGGCTGCAAATCAAGAAGATGTGAAACTTTTGGGAGCCGTGGGAAGCGCATTTGTTTGCAGAGTACAGATTGCTCTCAAGTTGAAGGGAATTCAATACAAATTTCTAGAAGAAAATATGGCCAACAAAAGTGATCTTCTCCTCAAATACAATCCAGTTTATAAAAAAATTCCAGTTTTTGTTCACAACGATAGACCTGTATCAGAGTCTCTTGTGATCCTCGAGTACATTGATGAGACTTGGAAACAAAATCCCATCTTACCTTCTGATCCTTATCAAAGAGCCTTAGCTCGTTTTTGGTCCAAGTTCATCGACGACAAGGTAAATATTCTAAGTTAAAAATTCTATATGTATTGATTAGTTTGTAATGTAACTTACTAATAAATGTTTAAATTTTTGAAATGATCAGATAATTGCTACTTCAATTAAAGCTGTTCATACGGTTGATGATGAGAAAGAGCGTGAAAAGAATGTTGAAGAATCATCTGAGGCTCTACAGATTCTTGAGAATGAGTTGAAGGACAAGTTCTTTGGAGGAGAAAATATTGGATTTGTTGATATTGCTGCTGTGTACATTGCTTTTTGGATCCCTTTGATTCAAGACATAACAGGATTACAATTGTTCAATGCTGAAAAGTGTCCCAAGCTTTTCAAATGGAGCCATGAATTTCTCAACCATCCAATTGTGAAGGAAAATATGCCTCCTAGAGACCCTATTTTTGCATATTTTAAAGCTCATTATGAGAGCCTCTTTGTTTCAAAATAGGCTCAGAATTTTAAGTTTGTGATCTATTATTACCTATCATTGAGTTTTCTCTGTTTTAGGAATTCATTTCAAAATCACATTTGTATTCTGGTTTTCTTTGTGAAATATGAGTTATACCTGAAATAAAGTTGTTGGTCTAAAGTAGTTAATAAACTTTAGTTAATGACAAATCAATTAAGAAAATTTAAATTCAAATTCAAATTCTAGCTAATATAATATTTGATTTACCTATTGAAAAAACTCGAGATTAACCGAACCTGTGTCACTTAAAAATCAGAAAGGTTAAAATAAAAACAAAAAGTTATACTTGAAATAATTTGAGCCCTCCTCTTCTTTTATTATGAAATAGTGAAAATGAAAATAATATGCAGAATCTTTGTCACACATATGAAACAATACATTATAATCCATTTGAAATGTAATTCAAACAACCATAACTCACACAAACACAAGCAGTTAACTATATAAATTTCCTTTGAAGTTCATATTCTCACACAATATTTATTATCTATTTATTTGAAGCAGCAAGACTCTCAGCTCTTGCTTTAAAATAGGCAAACTGTTGGTCTTTTGAAGGCATAATTTCTTTAACAACTGGATGGTTGTAAAATTCTAGACTCCATTTGTATAGCTTTGGAAAATTATCACTTGTGAATAACTGGAACTCTGCAACTTGTTGAAACAAAGGAATAAAGAGAGCAGCAATATCCACAAAACCAATCTCTTCTCCTCCAAAAAACTTCTTGTCCTTCAACTCATTCTCAAGAAACTGCAGAGCCTCCAATAATTCTTCTCTTGCTTTCTCGCGTTCTTTCTCATCAACCATAAAAACAGATTTCCATGTAGCAGCCACACACTGATTTCACAAATTACAGTAATAATTATGACAAGCAAAGTTTATATTTAGTGATACAGTCCACTTTCTATAGTCCATGAGATTTCATAGTTAAAAGTAACATATTCATAATGAAATTAACTTTATATCAGACAATGAATAGTTTAAAATGGTTCATAACTGAATTTGATCAATCACTAGTAACATGATTTCAACCAAAGTTCACAAGGCAACAAAATTTATGAAGAAAATTTCTTCAAAATTTTAATAGTTGACTATATGTTGGAGTTGAGATATATTTAACTTAAGTTTTTGAACTTAGTAATTGACATAAATACTTGTTAAATTGTTCAAATGGACTTACGGAAACAGTTTATGATGCGTGCAAAAATTATGTTCAGTTTATTACCATACACTTAATCAGTTCGAATCTATTTTATTTTTTATTATAAAAATAGTTTATATATATATGTATATAATAAATATTTATGTTACAAGTGTTTTGTTAAGCTTTTAATCCAACTTGAAATTAATTTTCTCAAGAGAATTGATCTGTGAACTAGTTACATACCTTGTCATCTATGAACTTGGACCAAAAACGAGCCAAGGATTTTTTGTAAGGATCATAAGGCAAAATAGGATTTTGTTTCCAAGTCTCATCAATATACTCAAGAATGACACGAGATTCTGAAATGGGTTTTCCATTGTGAACAAAAACAGGAACCATCTTATAAACTGGATTGTATTGAATAAGTGTTTCACTCAAATTGCCTAACTTTTCTTCCAAATATTTGTATTCAACACCCTTTAATTTTAGAGCAATTTGAACTCTTATGACAAATGGACTTCCAACAGAACCCAAAAGTTTCACATCTTCCTCAGATGCAGCCATCGCACCACAGCTTTGCAACACTCTCTTCACTTTGCCAACTAATATATGAATCATATTATTAAAGTTTATAATTGCAATTTAAAAACATAATCGTCTCTGTTTTGTAGATCCAAGGAGAGTATGACAAGTATTCTGACCTTCCAAAACAAAGTATAACGTGAGATGTGAGAGTCCAATATATTCTTGAATAAAAGTATTCAAATTAAATAAAACAATGATTCTCTTACCATTAACTAGATATGAGAATGGTATGCTGGAACAAGAAAAGAAAAGAACAAGAATCACTGAATATGATTTTAGTTCTTCTTAAAATTTTAAAATAAAAATTCTGTATAAAATAAAAAAATAATTTTTAGTCACTACAAAAAATTATTATAGATGCAATTTTAATCTTTGATATTAAGTGAAAGTATATGTTTGAATGAATTTTTTTCAAGTATATTTAAAACAATACAAAAAGTTTCTCTATAAAATATGAGTTTAAAGTTCAAATTTTAAATTTATATTTTTTTGTTATTTTTATTTTAAGTTTTTTACATTTAAAAAATTCATATTTATTTCATATGATATCAAAAAAAATTAAATTTATATGAAATTTTTTTTAATAATATTTTAAATAATTCAAAATTTTTAAAATTGAAAGACAATAAACATATTTCATTTTAATATAAACTAAAACTATTGTTGAATAATTTGTATGAATTAAAAGTTGTAATTTTATTTTTTCAAGAATTAAAATT
>JBBPBS010001171.1:4895438-4908994 GCA_037974835.1 Cicer judaicum | reverse complement strand
TATATATTTATAAGAAAAAAAAATTTATTTAATTGTAAAAATATAATTATTTGGTTTAAAAGAATTGAAACTGAAAGTTATAAATAAAAACAAAAATAAACATAGTATTATATTTTCACGCACAATGTAAGTATCACTTAGTTGCATTTAATATTTTATTTTTTATTATTGGTGCTTTTCCTTTATTTTTTTGGTATTCATCTCTACTTTTTTTTATATTGATTTCTTCTTTTTTCTACGTTAATTTTTTACATGTTAATTAAATAATTGATCCTACGTTGATCTTTTATCAATGTTATTATAATTATTTAAACATTTATCTTTACCACATCAAAATTTCTTTCATAATTGATCCTGCGTTGATCTTTTATCAATGTTATTATAATTATTTAAAAATTTATCTTCACCACATCAAAATTTCTTTCAGCAAAAGTTTGAAGACTAATTTGATGACTTATATATTTTAAGATATGTATGCAGGTGTCATTTACATGTCCTTCCACTTCTTTAATTAATGGAATAGACATAGACTTTTGTGGTTGACTTCCAATTTGTTGAATAAAAATCCTGACTCTATCTATAAATGCTGATCTTAGGAATCAATCAAATTATAGCCATAACCAACTGTTTGGGTAAAAAGTTTAAGCGCTACGATGGCATCAAATAAGGAAGAGTTGAAACTTTTTGGAATGAGGTTAAGTCCATTTGTGAGCAGGGTAGAGATTGTTCTAAAATTGAAAGGAGTTGAATACAAATATGAGTTAGAAAAAATGGGAAACTTAAGTGAAGCACTCATCAATTACAATCCTGTTTATAAGAAAGTTCCTGTATTAGTTCATAATGAAAAGCCCCTTTCAGAATCTCTTGTGATTCTTGAATATATTGATGAGACTTGGAAACAAAATCCTATTTTGCCTTCTGATCCATATAAAAGATCTTTGGCTCGTTTTTGGTCTAACTTCATAGATGACAAGGTAATTATCCCCTTATGTTATTTTTCATTTTTTTCTTGTTGTGTAACTCTAGTTCATGTTCATCATATACCAAAACTTAAGAATTGAGTTTGACATACATATACCCTTGATATAGTATTAATTTCTTAACTAGGAGGCATTAGGGAGGGCAGGCCTGGCCCTACCCCTCCCTAGCTTGATCTTTTTGTCAAGAAAATTACTCTCACTGTACAACAATGAGACATTTAAAAAAAAAGTCACAAAATAAATGTAGATTTTAAGTTATAATGTAATATTAATTATTTTATTTTCAATCTTTATTATATTAATTTAGTTGTAAGATATTGACATTATAATCTTAAGAGATATATTTTATAATTTCTTTTTTTTCAATTTTTTTAAATTATTATTTTATTTCTAATTTAACTATCTAACTAATACCATATATACAAAGTACCTTCATGGTTCCATAATAATTATCAGATTTGCAAAAAATAAAAACTAATCCACAAATAGTGTTGTCATTTTTAGTTTCCAACGCAATTTTCATTTCTTCTATCCAATTATGTATTTTAATTCATATTATTTATGGATTAATCTCAGTTTATTACTCCCCAACTTTATATTTATAATAATTAGAATACCCCAATAGTTAATAAAGATAGTTTGGTAAAATAGTTATTCAAGTTTTTCTTAATCTATGTGTGTGAAATGATCAAGAATTGAGGGAGTTTACTACGCTAAGATCATTAGAGATTTTGACATTATATTTCCGTAAAAAATCTTAAAATATTATATATATATATATTTTATTTTTTTTATATATCTATTATTTAATTTATTAATAATTATTATAAAACTATTCACTCACACTTAAATCCAACAAATACATCGATATTAAATAATGTTAATTTATTAATAAAATTATCACTGTATTTCTTTTCTTTATTGTCTCTCCTTAATTTGAGTAATATGAACAAGTGTGCCATTCTATTTGTAATTTACATTTTTTTTTCTTCTACTTTTATCATGCATAATTTTTTATATTAATTACCTTAATTTGTGTGACCAGTGTTTTAGTGCTATGGCGAAAACTTTTTACACTAATGATGAGCATGAACGTGAGACGAGTATTGAGGAAACAAAAGTGGCTCTTCAATTTCTTGAGAATGAACTCAATCACAAATTCTTTGGTGGAGAAGATATTGGCTTTCTTGATATTACTGCTGTCTTAATAGCTTATTGGCTCACTATTTGTTATGAAGCAATAGGATTGAAATTGTTCACCAATGAGAAATTCCCCAAACTTTATAAATGGAGCCAAGACTTCAATAATCATCCAATTGTCAAGGAAACACTTCCTCCTAGAGAAACACTTTTGGCCTTCTACAAAGGTCATTATGAAAGTCTTGCTGCTTCAAAATAGATTAAATTAAGGTGAAATTTACTTTGGAAATTTAAGGAGAACTATTTGAACTATTTGTTTATCTTTCTTATTTTTTAGATGTAAAATATTTTAATTAAGTAGTTAATTGTTGTATCTTTTCATATTTGTGATGCTTTTTATTTGTTGCAATTAAATATTTGTATTTATGTTGAAGCCTAAACATACATGAAAAAATAATATTTTTGGTATGACTAAAGCTCTTGTTTTACCCGTTTGGACATTAGATTGGCCCCGAATTAGTTTTGTGTTTGGATAAACTCATAAGCACTTGATTTGAATTGCTTATCGAAAGAGGTTATGTGCATCTCTGATTTTGAAATTTACTTGTTTGGGGTCAATCTAATGAGCTTTGATTATAGGTTGCATCTTTGATTTTGAAATTTACTTGTTTTTTAACTTAGAGTTAAATTATAATTTTGGTCCTCTTATTTTATCTGAATCGCGAAAATAGTCCTTCTATTTTATTTCTTTTCAGTTTTGGTCCTCCAAACATAATTTAAGTCCAAAATTTGATGAAATTTCATTTTTTTTTTACTAAGTCACATTATGCCTCAAGATCTCGTGGTGCAATAATTGTACCTGAAATCTATGAACATAACTGGTATAGTGCATCTTTAAAAAAATGACATTTCATCAAATTTTGAATCAAAATTCTATTTAAGGAATCAAAACGGGAGAAAAATAAAATGAGAGGACTACTTTCGTAATTCAGCTAAAATAAGGGATCAAAAGTGCAATTAAACCTTTAATTTAAAAGAGTTATTTAATTATAAATAGAGTTTTTTGTAAAAATATATAATCAATTTTTTTTGTTATAAGTCTTTTTAAATTCTAAGAGTGTCTTCTGTTAATTTGATTTTTAAATTAAAAGAGTAATTTTCAATAGCAAAATTTTATCCGTCAATTTGTAATTATAGTATAAAGACGTTAATTAAATGTAAATAATGATGTGTCAAATTTTATTTTGACTCGATGTGTTAAAAATTGAGTAAAAGTTAGTTTGGAGATCTCCTTATAAAATTACTTTTCTAAATTGTATAAATATTTATTCTATAGATTTATTCAGTTATATTTTTGTTTGTCGTGAGATTAGATGACCTAAATGAATTTGTCTCACTAATCTTTTGCATATTAGGATATGAGAAATTAACATTTTAATTTTTGCATTAAAATCAAAATCTAAATTATTTGGATCTTTGAAAATATTTTTAAATATTTCTTTTTTAAACATGCATTTAAATGATTTTGAATTGAAAGTATGTTGATTAGAATCAGAGTTATACGTGATTTGAATTAACTTTGTATAGAAATTATGTTGATTACAATCTAGTTATATGTGATTTGAATCAGCTTTAAATTAAAATTATTTTGATTATTATCAAGCTATATGTGATTTGAACTAGCATTAAATTAAAGTTATGTTGATTAAAATCAAGTTAAAGGTGATTAGAATCATCGTGTCAAAATCAATTTTGAATTAGAATTACATCTAGTCTATTCGAATCATATCAGAGGTGACTCGAATCACTCTGTCAAAATTAATTTTGAATTAGAATTATGTTGATTCGAATAACACTAACGTGATTCGAATTAGACATGCATTTTTATTTTTTATTTTTAGTGCATCAAATTGATTTTCTCATTACTCAATATATACACTTTTTATCACTCATTCATATGAAGGAACATCACAACTTTCTCTTAATATCTCATATCACAAAGCTTTTCCAAAAACCCTTAATCTCTTAGATGCGATTGATCTTCATTGTGAAAAACTAAGACGAAAACTTGTATTGTGAGTGTTCTCAATTTGTGGAACATGATTGGAATCAATAGCAAACTGATTTGAAGGAAAACGTTTATATAGAAAATGAGGATTCTAGGTTTTTTGGTTTTTATTGGTCTTCAAGGTTGAAGGTAGAAACAATCAAAGGAGTGGAAGTATCGAGGTACTGAATTCTTCAAGATTGAAGTGTGTGCTACATTAAATTGAAAATTCAAGACCAAATTTGTAGGGTTACAAATTTGGAGGGGTTTGTTCAAGAAAATTAGTGTTCAAGAAAATTTTATTATAATTAAATACATTCATTTTTATAATAGTGAAAGAAAATCTCTCACAAGTTGGGGAAATTAGAAAAAAAGATAATTAAATACATTCATTTTTAATGATTTTTGTGTGAATTTTAATTTAATCTTATTACTCTAGAAGTCTTGGAGCTAGTTAAGAAATTTTAAATTTGATTGTTCAATTGAAAAAGCTTGTAATTGAGTTGATCATTTATAATTACATTATTGAACTAAAACAAATATTTGGTCATGTCTATGAACTTTTTATTTTGCACAATTTTGGAATTTTAATTCCAAAATATTTACCCTGCAATATGGAATATATGACCTAGCAACACCAAAACGGCTGGAATTGAAGGAGTAGTAGAGTTTACTGTTTGGATTTTGCCTTGTGCTGCTGTTTGTTTGTTGTTGTGATTGATCAGGTGGCAGCAGATGGCGAGCTTATTTTTTTTGTTGGTTTGGTGACATTGCAGTAAGCATGAGTTGCATAAGTTTGGAGGCTTTTTGTTACGATTGGTTAGTCTATTATCATGACAGTTATAACAAATTTTGATCTGTGTTGGTGTGGTTATTAAGAATTAGTGAATGTAGGTGTTTTTAGTCTACTTATTATGTTTTTGAATATCACTGGAAAACACAACATTAGATGTTGTTGAATATGTAGTTTCTATTTAGTAACTGAATACAAGTGAGCTCTTATAAGTTATAGGTGGGTGGGTACATACAACAATTGCAATTGGAGAATTGATCATACAACATATTAACTTGGGATTTTTTAGAGATTTTTTTTTATAAATATTATATGATAATAATGGATAGTTTGCTCTAAAAATACCAAACAAGCTTCCATTTTTACACCCATTCAGAAAAATTTAAGCAATTATTCACCCTCCTATAAGTTGCAAAATCATGAACTTAGATTTGTTTCCAAGAAACCATTTTTGAAGTGGGGTAAATGTGTTTAGCAGTACCCTCTTAGAGCTTGTTCATGAATTTAAAAAGATAGTTTGGATTTTAAACTTCCTAGTAGGAGTATTAGATTTAGATAGAAATTGCCCATATCTTTTAGAGATTGTCCAATTCAGATAATGTGTTTAGTAGTACCCTTTAGGAAGTGTTTTAGAGAGAACAAAGACATTGATGTTATCTATTTAAGTTGAATTTAAAATGAGAAAGGCTCATTCTTCAGCCTCACAAACACTTTCTTAATTGCTATTGTATGATTGTGCACCCCATTTAAATCCACAATATCCATTTATGAAATTGATTCATTTTTCACTCAGTGGTAAAGACATTAAAGTATCCAGATATATGCTTGATCTCTTATTAAAAGACGCAGTATTGTCAATTATGTGAAACTGATAATTGTCTGCGAATATTGAGTCCAAACTTAGATTTTAAATCCCAAATTGAATTAAAAAAAATACGAATTTGGTTTAATACCAGTTTTTTTATATAAAAACATAACATTTTTTAATGTAAAAAACCAGTTTATAATCAATTTTGCAAAATATATCCAATTATATAAATTGTTTCTAAAAATCTGTTATGATAAATGGTTTTTACATGAATTAGGATTAAATATGTGGATATATGTTTATGAGTAATCCTATATATAGGGTGACTTTTGTGGCCATGCTCCTTTTGCTAAGTCGAGACATTTTATAAATTATACAAAAATATTTTAATTTTTATACACACATCACTTTAAATAAACTTTAAAAAGTGTTTTAAGTAAAGAGAAACAATCATACATATCAATTTGTAATTTTCACGTGAGTTTCAATTGGAAATAGTTGGAGCTTGTAATAAACAAGATTGTAAGTTTGGTGAGGTTAAAAGAATACACAAAGTGTAATCAACCTCTGTGAGAGGTTAATCACAACTATGCGAAGACTGGACGTAGATTTCATTGGATGAACCAGTATAAAAGTTGTGTGTGAGAGTGGTCTATTCTCTCTTTTTTATTCAGCTTAAATTCAAAAGTTTAAACTCTTATCCTCGCGATTTGCATCCTCCTTTGGAGGATAGCTTTTCAAATCACGTGAAAAACATTTTTTAACAACAAAATCTTTATTCAACCCCCTTCTAGTAATATTTAGCTACATCAAATGATTTTTATCATAAAAAGTTATTTTAAACATAATTTTTAAAAATTTAAAAAATCATAAATTATTAATCATTAAAAATTAACCACCACCAACCATCACCATATTTAAATTAATAATTAAAATTTCTTCTAGAAGCAGTTTTTAAAATAATAAATTTTGAACTCAGTTTTTAAATAATAATGAATAAAACTAGTTTTAGAATCAATTAGTTTTAAAATATTTTTTTAGAATAAAAATTATTTTGTATATAAATATCTAATATTTTATTAATATTATATATTTTTTATAAATGTAATCCATTAGATTTTATAAAATAAAATATGTGATCCATTAAATTTATAAAATGTCTCAATTTTAAGAAATAGTTGGACCAAAATTTAAAAATTAAAAATAGATGAAACAAAATTACAAATTAGTTAAAATAGGCAATCAAAATTAAAAATCAGTTAAAATAGGCGAAATAATATTACGAAATTAAAAATAGAGAAATCAAACTTAATTGCAGTATTTATCCCCCTATTTTAGTTGAATCATGAAAATAGTCTTCTATTTTATTTCTCTCAGCTTTGGTCACCAAACATATTATTCTAGTCTAAAATTTGATCAAATATCATTTGTTTAAGTCACACAGCACTATTTATAATCATAAATCTCAGGTACAATTGTTGCACTACGAGACTTTGAGACGTGGTATGATTTAGATAAACGCAAAAAAATGACATTTCATTAAATTTTATGTGTAAATTATATTTAAAGATCAAAATTAAAGACAAATAAAATGAACGAATTATTATCATAATTCAACTAAAATAAGAGGATCAAAACTGCAATTAAATCAGTTAATTAAAATATAAAATTAAAACTGATTTTAAGCCAATAATTAAAGGTTAGCGTGCATCCTTTGGTTTTAGGGTGGGTTCTGATTTTTAACCCACGTTTTTAGATGCATAGGGTTTTAATTATAAAAAAAAATAAAAAAATATTTACGTTTTCCATAGACGGCGCTATCATCCTTTAGCTTATTCAAAGAATCGGGTCACCAAACCCGACTGCAGTGCCGCTTCTCTTCTTACCGCTATCGCGAAGCTCATCGCCGATCCTACTCCGATCTTCTTCTCCGGCGATTCTGAACACAAGCCACCACGCTCAGGCGAGATTTTTATTTTCATGATCCATTGCTGAGATTTATGAATGATATGAGGTTTTTGATTTATTTTTAAGTTTCTGTTTTTTATTTTTGCCCTTTATTAATAACAGATCAAATGTCAACTATGGCTCTCTTGCGTTTTACACTTCCCACTGGTAAAACCCATGCACTTTCATTTCCATCACCATTATCATCACCTCCTCGATTTCACAACCGTTCTGGTTCTATATATCTCACCAACCCAACCCCCAATTTGCCTCAAAGATTGAAACTTTCCTTCGCCGGAGGCGATGGGGTTGGACGTGGTGGTGGTGGTAGTGGTGGTGGAAGTGAAAATCGGGGGGATGATCATAAAGATGGAGATTCCAAAGATTCATCTTTTGGGATTTTGGGTCTTTTTCTGAATGGATGGAGATCAAGGGTTGCTGCTGATCCTCAATTTCCTTTCAAAGTTTTGATGGAAGAGTTGGTTGGTGTTACTGCTTGTGTTTTAGGAGATATGGCTTCAAGGCCTAATTTTGGGTTGAATGAACTTGACTTTGTTTTTTCAACCCTTGTTGTTGGTGCTATTCTTAATTTCACACTCATGTATCTATTGGCACCTACTTTAGGATCTTCTTCAGCTAGTGTTCCAGCTATCTTTGCATCTTGTCCCACGAGTCATATGTTTGAACCTGGTGCATTTAGTTTATTGAACAGGTTAGGTACTCTGGTCTATAAAGGAACCATTTTTGCTGCTGTTGGATTTGGTGCTGGTCTTGTTGGAACTGCAGTTTCAAATGGGTTGATCACAATGAGGAAGAAAATGGATCCAAGCTTTGAGACACCAAACAAGCCTCCACCTACTTTACTCAATGCTCTAACTTGGGCTGCTCATATGGGTTTAAGTAGTAATCTTAGGTACCAAACTCTAAATGGTGCTGAGTTTGTGTTGGAGAAAGGGCTTAGTCCTTTGGCATTCAAGACCTCAGTGTTGGTGCTTAGAGTTGTGAACAATGTTCTTGGAGGTGTGTCTTTTGTGATGTTGGCAAGGTTGACAGGGTCACAAGGTGTTGGTAGTGAAGAGAAGGTGTCAAAATTGGAGGTTGGATTAGGTGAGAAGGTGGAAGAGGCTTTGGAGAATAGCAACCAGACAAATCCATCAAAGTGATAGCATCACTTAGTTTTGGTTTTATTATCTCTTGCTTTGACTAAGGTTGTTGGATCGGATAGGTGAGGGCTTTTTAGTTTTATTTTTAGAATTTTCTGGCAGCAACAAATAAGAAGGGTAGATTTTGAGACAGGGATATTTGGTTGAAATTTCTGGCAGGGTGTTGTAACTTACAATAAGGTGCCAAATTTGCTTGGCCATATTTTGGATTTTGGACCCTACTCAAATGAAAAATGTTTTGGCTACTATTGTTTCTGCTCTCAATCAGTAGGCTTTTGTTGTCTTTTTCTAGACAAATTAGTACTTTGTAAAAGTACCAAAATCTAGTTTGGAGTATTGGCTAAATAAAACCAAGTGTATGATATTGATATTAAGTTGTGCAACATCAATTATTTGGTGTATTTTCTTCTTTTTTTTTTTCAGATTTTTTCAGGATATTAGACAATGCAGGTTCACACATATAAGTTATATTCAAAATTGAACTCTCCTCTCTTTCATGGATGGGGTGTGACCCCCAAAGTCTCGTTTGATGGGATGCCATCTTGAGATATTTTGGATGTCTAAAGACTAGTTGAGTTGATGTAACTGGTAAACTTGTCCGTTGTTTAAATTTGAGCATTAATCATTCAATAAAATGCATCTACTTTTGTTAAAGTTTCGCCATATTTTGAATTTCTAAGCTACAGATTTTGAGTGTCCAAAGACTAGTTGGATCTCACATACACTTCATTAAGTACATATCTAAAAACATATATATATATATATATATATATATATATAATTTTTATACTTTAGATGTGTAATTCTGCACAAAACATGATTTCTTTGTTTTATGAATGTGCACTTTTGAATGGAGTTTTGATTTTTTAGAAATATTAAAGTTAAAAGAAAATCTTATTCCTAATTATATTTATGCTAGAGATTTGTGATATTATTATCCTTTTTCTTGTCCTTGTTTTTATGGGCTCTATTAGAGATAGGCTGAGAGAGCATAAATAAAGTGATTTTTTTTTTTTTTTGCTTTTTAGATATATGTTCTTCGTTGAAAAAAAAAGGATATTTGTTTTTCACAACTTTTTGTTGAATGGTTTATCCAAATGTTAACGTGTTGTCTTTTTTTCCTCTTATTTTGTCATGTTCCATCATCCATGACCATTTTTGAATCAAACATAGGTTCTTTTGTCAAGATAAGGATTGAACTCTTTTAAAATATAATCGTTTAAATGTATATGGTCAAATATAAAATATAATCGTTTAAATGTATATGGTCAAATATCGTACCTTCAATTAAATTATTAAGAGACTCAAATGGCTCTCATTTTAAATTGAGTTTTTTATTTAGAGAAACTATAAATTGAGTTTAAAATACCTATCTATAATATTTGGCATAAAATCTATGGTTTCAATTAAAGTAATAGAAAATCTTTTTTTTTCTTTCTCAAGACTATACCATACCTTATTATTTAAAAAGAAAATTTATCAATGTCATACAAAATCAATATAAGATAGATTTCATTATAAAAATAATATAAAAAATCAAGACATTTTTAAAGTGATAAATTTACAAAACCATCATATGAGTTTGAATCAGTAGTAGTGTTAAAAAAAACATGGCTAATCTTTATCTCGAACATAATTTCATTGAAATGATTCTAGAGAAATAGTTAAAAATCATCAAATTGTCAAATAAACTCTTCCTCCTAGAGAAATAGTAGTTAATTGTTGTATTCTTTTTATACTTGGGAAGTCTTTTATTTTTTATAATTACATATATTTTTTAGGCCTATACCTACATGAAATTATTTTTTTGGGAGGATTAAAATGTGTGTTCTATCACCTTAGACCTTATACCGACCTTAAATTAGTTATGTGTAAGGATAAACTCCAAAGCACTTAATTTATTGAATTGTATATACAAATAGCTTAACTGCATGCACTTACAACATGTGCTTGTTGACTTGAGTTTCAAAATAAAATATTTCATTCACTCAATAAATAAAATATTTATAATTATTATAAAACTTATAAATATGATAAAATTGAAATATCTAAAATATGTATAATTATTCTTGCATGCTTCAAATGAAATTAATAATACACGTGGTGCACTTTACATTTCCTTCAACAGCTGTAATTAATTGAATAGACTTTTCTAGTTGACTACCAATTTGTTGAATAAAAATCCTGCTCAAATTGTCAAAAAAATAATTTTGGCTCTATGTATAAATCTTGATCTTAGGAATCAATCAAATGAGCCACAAACAATTGTTTGAGTAAATAATTGAAGTTCTACGATGGCACCAAATAAAGAAGAGGTGAAGCTTTATGGAGTGGAGGAAAGTCCATTTGTGAGCAGGGTTAAGATTGCTCTAAAATTGAAGGGAGTTGAATACAAATATGAGTTAGAAAAAGTGGGAAACTTTAGTGATACACTCATCAAATACAACTTTGTTTATAAAAAAGTTCCTGTGTTAGTTCATAATGAAAAATCTATTTCAGAATCTCGTGTGATCCTTGAGTATATTGATGAGACTTAGAAACAAAATTCAATATTGCCTTCTGATCCTTACAAAAAAACTTTGGCTCGTTTTTGGTCCCATTTCATAGATGACAAGGTAATACTCTCATCTTCTAGTCCAAGTTCTTGATATATCAAACTTTAGTTACATGTAATCTTTGAGTAAAAGTTAAATTAACATCTTAGCTCCATTTGGGAGCGCATATGTGAATTTGCTTCATCTCGCCATTGAATATCATTTATATGATATAATTTATTAGTTTAATTATTTAATTTTAATATAATTTATAATATAATTTATAATATAATTTATAATATAATTATCACAATGTTATATTTGATATTTTTCTTAAAAAATTAATCTCTATACGATAATGAATGTTATATTTGTAAAACAAAAAATTACAAAGTTATAAATTTTGATTCTAATTTATAATGTAATATTAACTACTTTATTTTTAATCGAAGTCTTTAGTTAATACTACATGTATCACTTACAAGTTACTCTTTCCGTTTTACAATAACATACAATAGATTAAAATCAATTTATTATTTTTCTACTATACATTTATTTGCGATAATTAAAAAATATCAATATTTAATAAATAAAATCATTTGAGAAAATCATTTTTTTATAGTATATGTGAAATGAGCAACGATCAAAAGAATTGACATTAGTTTGATAAAAGTATTATTATTATTATTATTATTATTATTATTATTATTATTATTATTATTATATTTCTTTCATTTATAGACTTGGTTGATTATATTGTTTTTTTTTCCTTACCTTTTACATGCATAAATTTTTATAATGACCTTAATTTGTGAGACCAGTGTTTGAGTGCTATGCTGAAAACTGCTTACACTAATGATGAGTATGAACGTGAGACAAGTATTGAGGAAACAAAAGTGGCTCTTCAATTTCTTGAAAATGAGCTCAATGACAAATTCTTTGGTGGAGAAGATATTGGCTTTCTTGACATTAATGCTGTCTTAATAGCTTATTGGCTCCCTATTATACATGAAGCAATAGGATTGAAAGTGTTCACCAATGACAAATTTCCCAAACTTTATAAATGGAGCCAAGACTTCAAAAATCACCCAACTGTGAAGGAAACACTTCCTCCTAGAGAAACTCTTTTGGCCTTCTACAAAGCTCATTACGAAAATTGTACTTTAAAATAGTTTCATATAAGGTGATATGTGAAAATTTCCTCACTAAGTTGTGACTTTTTTCTTCTTATTTCATATTTTGTATTTTTCTTTCAAATTTGTCGTAAGGTTACATTTTGGATTGACTTTTAAACAATTGTATTTTGATTTATCAATTGACGTTATATTATACGTATTTTAAAGATACATGTTAAGTTAAGAATATCAAAAGTAAAACAAATATTTTTTTTTTTTTAAAAAAAATGTAAACATTTAAAGTATTGAAAACACAACATTTAAGTCATTAACATATGTTATTGAATCAGATACCAGCATTTTCATATCTACTTACATGAATATTTTACGGTAGTGTTTGAATCACCTTACAAAAAATCAATGACATGCATGCCAGTAAAGTTAATTTTAGTTAATTTAGATAAGTTTTCTCTGAGTTGTTGATTAAAAAAAAATTAGCTTATATGAACTTAGTATATATTTTGACTAACCAACATGGCAACCCATAAAAAAAAATTAGTATGGTGTGACACAAGTGATACGTGACAAATTTTAGGGTCTATTAATCATTTAGTTTAAAATTTGATTTTTAATTGATACATATGAAAAATATACAAAATATATATTAAAAAATATTAATCTTTTAAACGAATTAATTTCAACTATCTCAAGAATCTAATCTTTGTAGTTGAACACGTAATTAACTTTGATTAATTTTAGGGTCTATTAATCATTTAGTTTATACTATTTATTTTAAAATTTGATCTTTAATTGATACATATGAAAAATATACAAAATATATATTAAAAAGCATTGATCTTTAATCTTTTAAATGAATTTCAACTATCTCAAGAATCTAATCTTTGTAGTTGAACACGTAATTAACTTTGATTCAAAACATAAGTTTGACTATCATATTTTCTCTTAAATTACAAAAAAAAAACAACTTATATAAGAGAATTATAAAAGCTTAATTAATATCTATAAATT
>JBBPBS010001171.1:4878745-4895254 GCA_037974835.1 Cicer judaicum | reverse complement strand
TTTAAATTTTAATAGAACAATTTTGATGAATCGATGATTAATTTAAATAGTAAAATAATTTTTAGTCAAACTTTATTTATTTTTCGACCAAATTCTAGATTACTCAGTGTTAAAATAATATACATAAATATTTTTTTAAAAATTTATTTAAATTTAAAATTAGACATTGTTATTAGAATATTATAATCTATATTTTTGTTTAGAAATTGGTTAGAATTTGTTTCTTAATTTAAGAATATAATATGTTTTTATATTACAATTAAATTTTATATTATGTTATTAGAAATAAATTTATTAAATATTTTAATTTTAATTAATTAATTTTTTAATTATAAATCATCAATTAATTTTTCCACTATCAAATTCCTTATAACTTTAATTTTTTCGACTGGAGTCTAAATATTCTCTAAAAAAAACTTATACAAATCAGTTTTGCCTTCTGAAAAGTAAAGATAAGCTCTGACATTTGTGTTCGCCCAATTTTTCTCTATTTTGTAATTGCTTTAGGTTACGTAATCCCTTACATCATTTTTTTGGCATTCAATGTAGTCAGAAATTTCTTACTATGAAAGGGTATCACTCATTTTCTAGATCCTTTAACTTCTTTGTGTTATACCACCGCTCACTCTACATATTAGTACACAAATATAACTTAAATGAGAATAAAGAAAAATAAGGTGCCGTTTTATTTGAACCTTTGAAAATAATATCTTTGAAAAAAGACTTACCTCTTAATACGACTCATATTATTAATTATTAAATATATATTTTAATATATTATTAATTTATTTTAAAAGATAAAAAGTCGTTTAATATTAGATAAATTTAAACATAAAAGGTAATTTAATAATGATTATATATAAAATGTATACATTAATTACACTAATAATATTTCTTAATATATGCCTAAAAAAGTTCACAAAAAATGTTTGGATGAGTTGATAACCATCTTTAAATGCAGCAACCATAATAAATTTCTGCAGCTACGCACACAAGATTTTAAATATATGCCTTTTAAAAAATAATTCTAAATTTATGCAAAGAGGAAGGAGGTAGTACTAAGTACATCTTTTTCTCAAATATTCTCATAATTGATACTATTCTTATAATTTTTTTCTCATTTGATTGGTCATGAAAAAATATAATTAAACCCAACTATATTCAATTGAACATTGATAAACAAAAATAAACACATTAATGCAAAATGATAGAGCCATATGTGACAAATGAAATTAAATAAAAACATGGGACCACTTTACATTTCCTTCCACTCTTTTAATTAATGGAATAGACTTTTCTAGTTGACTATCGATTTGTAGAATAAAAATCCTGACTCTATATAAAGAAGTGAACTTTAGGAATCAATCAAATGAGTAAAAAAACATTTGTTTGAGTAAAGAATTGAAGTGCTACAATGGCATCAAATAAAGAAGAGGTGAAGCTTTTTGGAATGATGTTAAGTCCATTTGTGACTAGAGTGGAGATTGCTCTAAAATTGAAAGGAGTTGAATACAAATATGAGTTAGAAAAGCTGGGAAGCTTAAGTGATACATTAATTAATTATAATCCTGTTTATAAGAAAGTTCCTGTATTAGTTCATAATGAAAAGCCCGTTTCAGAATCTCTTATAATTCTTGAATATATTGATGAGACTTGGAAACAAAATCCTATCTTGCCTTCTGATCCTTACAAGAAAGCATTGGCTCATTTTTGGTCCAAGTTCATAGATGACAAGGTAATTACTTCCCTTTTCTATTTTTATTTTATTTTTTGACTAAATTACATTCGTGGTCCCTTAACTTAATTTCAGATAACGTTTTAGTCCCTTATCTTTTTTTTCCGATTTAATCCTTTATTCCTAATAATATCAAATAAAGTATGAAAATATAAGTTTATTTGAAGATTTGCATTACGGATTTGATAAAATTTGTATTATATTGAAGAATATAATTAATTTTATGAGTTTTGATTGAATTTTTTTTGAATTTTTGTTTAAAAAATGATAACTTTGTTGAAATTTTAAAACATAAAATATCAAATTTGATGTAGCCAAATATCACTAGAAGGGGGGGTTGAATAGGGATTTTGCTGTTTAAAAAATAATTTCTAAGAGTTTTAAAAACGATCCTCTCGCTGAGGATGGCTAGCTCGAGGATGCGATTCTTCAAATCGTTAGATCTAAGTTAAGCAAAAGAGTAGGAGTAGAGTAAGAGAGACACACACAATTTTATACTAGTTCACCCAAAGATGGCTACGTCCAGTCCTCACACCCTTGTGAGATTTCACTAACTTTCAAACAGATCGATCCTCAACCCGAGGATGATTACAAACCGTGTATTCTCAAGCTTCACCAAGCTTACAATCAATTTTCAAATATTTCCAAGTGAACTCACTAGGAAATTACACAATGATATGAGAGTGATTGATACTTAATACTTTCTCAAAGGATTTACAAAGATATAGTGTATGATTGAAGAAAGTAAGAAGAAAGGGTGTTTTTACTCTTGATAGCTTTAAGATGCTTGATCTTTTTATGCAAGTGTGTTGTGTATCTTCCATTGGAGAGCTTGTTTGCATTTTATAGAGATCCAAGCCCTTGATGACCGTTTGGAGTTGTTTTCAAATATTCCAAGTCTTTCATCATATTTACGGAATTGCCATTGCTGCCATCCTCACCTTTCTTGTAACTTGATCTTGACAAGTCCTTGTCCATTCTCTTTTTCCAGCGATGCACAGATGTTGTTTGACCATGTGAGCTGCATTTTTCGTAAACTTTAAGGTCTAGGTTGGTTTCACCTTTTGAGGTGATGTTGACAAGAGAGAGAAAGCTACTTTTGCCTTCACATGTGATCTTCCATTTTTGGGTTGTTTCAAGTTGCCTTTCTTCAACTTGACTTCTTCATATATATATTCATGCAAACACATTTAATAATCTGATTTAAGCCTTTCACATGCTTGAAGAGTTGCTTTCACTTTTCGCAGGCCTATCCTCGGCCTATGCTGCCATCCCCTCGGCCTATGCTGCCATCCTCTACATACTAGATTTAGTTATATTCATCTTTTTCTTTTGACCTTTTGAATCTTGATTTTAAATGCTTTGTTTATTCATCTTATGCATTTGAATAAACACATTTGTATTGGTGATGGATCAGATTGTCCAGATCTGGAGTTTTTTCAAATTGCAAGCCATCCTCGGTTAGCAATTTTCATCCTCACATTTGCAGCAAGTTCCATCATCGCGTTTGCAGCAATTTCCATCCTCAGATTTCAAACATATTTTACTTCCTTTTGCTTTAATGATTAACAACCTATCTTCTTGTATGAATATACTCAATAGTACATGTTAGTCATTAATCACAATCATAATCTTTAAGCAATTTTGTTATCATTAAAATCAATTGAGAGATTTTCTCTCAACAAAATTGTCATTTAAAATTAAAATAAAGAACTAAATCGGAAAAAAAAAAAAAAAAAAGATAAGAGAGTAAAACGTTACCTAAAATTAAGTTAAGGGACCAATTTAGCCTTATTTTTCCCTTGTTGTGTAACTCCAAGTTCATGGTATTATCATACTTTAATTAACATGAAATACTATTTGAGTAAATTAATTTGAGATCTTGGATCCATTTGTTTAATTTTCATTAGTAAAATATTTTTTATTGAGTAAAAAGTCATTTACAAAATTTTATTTTAATTAAAGTAAAAAAAAAAAATGAAATGTGAAACGTTAAAAGTATGTTAAGAATTAAACTCACAATTTGATCTTTGTTGCTGACAAAATTTCTTTGCTCATAATAATTAATCACTAAATTATTAAATTTTAAAATATAACTGTTGAGAAATGAAAGAGATCACCCTTGACTTGACTGAAAATTTTAAAAACTAAAGTCCGACATGATCTCGAACTTATCTGTAGATATAAAATTTGATTTTTTAAGAAAATGCAGTTCGTTAGTAATTTGTTTGATCGAAGTAAAGGTGATTGATAAAGTTATAGAAGTTTGCAGCTTTTGATGAGAAGGCTATTCGAAGCAAAGTCTGAACCAAGTTAATTTATAACTTACTCTCACTTTTATTTATTTATTTTTTTTTTATCATTGTTTTTCAATATATTCTCTCTATAGGAGATAAATTTATTTAAAAAGCGTTAGTCGAACAAATGAATATAATTATTTTTTATAATAGAAATTCAAATTCAAATCTATTATATAACAAGAGTTCAACTCTTCTCACTAAATTTCACATCTAATTATTTTCATTATCCTTATTCAATCGTATAAATTAGAAGACCTTAAAAATAACAAATAACATTAGTTAGTTAAAGTTAACTTCAACTTATATTGGGTTATTGACCTTAAAAATGTAATAATTATTATAATTCTTCAAAACATTTTTCAAAAAACAAGGTTATACTATTGTTAAATAAAACAAAGATAACACAAAAGTTCTATTTACTACTTAAGTCATTATATATAAAATCTTATTAACTAAATTATGAGAATTAAAAAAAGTTAGTTTATGTTTTTATTACAGTATTTATTATAAATTATAAAAAAATATGTAATATAATATTAAGAATATAAAAATAAATGAATAACTAATGTAATTAAAAAATTGAAAAGAATTTTGTTACAAGAGAAAAGAAAAAAAAAATCAAGAGAACTTTATTTTTGAAATAGAACCACAAGGGTAGAATAAATAACCAAACTCAAAGTTAAGTCATTATTTTTTGAATAGAGGACACCTATCATTCAATCATATAAAATTACGTTATTATTTCATATTTAATTAATTTTCAAACTTTAAGTTGATTCTGTCTCAACCATACCGAAATCTTACCCTTAAGATTTTACCATTAATTCAAACTCAATGTATGTAATATTATTTAATTTTTTTTCTTATTTTTAAAATACATATTTTATTTTATAATTGCCTTAATTTGTGAAACCAGTTTATGAGTGCTATAAAAAAAGCTATTTTCACTATTGATGAGAAAGAACGTGAGAATGGTATTGAGGAAACAGAAGTAGCTCTTCAATTTCTTGAGAATGAGCTTAAGGAGAAATTCTTTGGTGGAGAGGAGATTGGCTTTGTCGACATTACTGCTGTATTGATAGCTTTTTGGCTCCCTATAGTACAACAAGTAGTAGGAATAAAGTTGTTCACACATGACAAATTTCCCAAGCTTTATAAATGGAGTCAAGACTTCACCAACCACCCAATTGTTAAGGAAAGTTTGCCTTCTAGAGAAACATTATTGCCCTACTTCAAAGCTCGTTATGAAAGTTTTCTTGCTTCAAAATAGATCAATTCAAGGTGATACCTATTTGGAGGGTTGAGGAGAAATATGCAAACTACTAGGATTTCTCCTTGTTTAAAAATCCTAGGAATTTGTACTTGTTTAATGTACTATTTTGTTTAATAAAGAAAATCCCAATTCCCAAGAAAACAATGTGTCATTTTATAACAAAATTTATTTAACTCATATATACCATGTTGATATAAAAAGAAATTTTGCGACGATGTATTACATAATCATTTTATGAGTTTAAAGTTTATAAAAAAGATTTTATACTTATTAAATGATATGATAATACATCGTTAATGTATGTGAAATTTTTAGTTTGGAGAGAGTGCTATTTTCCCTACTTCAACATATCTCTAGATGTAAAATAATTTGTTAGAGTTTGGATTAATAATACATATAACGAGAAACAATTATATGGTACACAAAAGAAGTAGATCTAGTAATATTTATAATTGTGTTTTCATTTGGATTAATAAGTCATATTATTATTATATCATATGAAATACAATGAAATATATTGATTTAATGGTAAAAAATAAACTTATATATAATGTAAGATTATTTACTTGTGTATATTAAACAAAATCTATGTTGAGAAACATAGAGAATTTTTTATTGGTAAATAGAAGTGACAGGAGGAAACATTTCTCTTTAATATAGAGAATTGATAAAAATTCGATATTATTAGATCGGACATTATGTCCATTTAAATTTTTTACAATTGTGTGTAAATTATTAGTAAAAATTATGTCATCCCGTCTATAGAATAAAACAACAAGTACCAAAAATCATTCAACAATTTTTTTTTATCAAAAATCAATTCTTTCATAGGTGAAAGGACGTGAAGAGTCAACAATGTAAAGAATGTGAATAGTAAAAAAAATGAGGTATTAAAAATATATGTTAATAATTAAAAATAATTAATTAAAATATGTAAATAAATATGATTAATTTATAGATTTTAATAAAAATAATTAATTTATTATTTTATCCATGATTTGGGAGGAAAATTTTTCATGTGCTAACCAAATTTTATATATAAAGTTATTAACAATAAAAATAAAAAGTAAGCCAATAACATTAATATAAACGAATGAGCAACAATAATTTTCTGAAACTTTGAATTTATATCATGAAAATTTGATGATAAAAATAGTTTAGAAAAACATAACAAAGACCAACACATGTAGCAAATATGAAAAAACAAATTAGAGAAGAAAGTACTATAGTAAAAAAAGAGATCAACTTCTATCTTCTTTAACTTTTGAAAATATTATAACATGTCGAAACACACGCAAAAATCAGCTTGTACTCAAAAAGGGTATTCGAACTTTTTGTAATGTGGCCGAGACAATAATTCAAATTATCAATTCGAGTGAATTCGAGCAACAAAAATATAATCAAAGTTTAAGAATGATGATTAAAAGAACGATATTTATTCATAGAGTTTTTTTCCAAAGATATTCTAATAGTATTCTAATTAAAGAAATGTACTAAAGAAAAATAGAAACAAAGATGAAAATTAATGTTTTGACTTTATGTGAAATAAATAAAATAAAAAATTAATACAAATACTTAGAATGATAGAGCTTAAAAAACTGTGTAGAAAAATTAAAAACAAAAATACAAATAAATAATTTAGTATTCTTAGAAATAATAAAAACATAAACTAATAATAAAAATTAAAATAATAATTAAAGTATAAAATTTACAAAAATACTGAGGATTCTACCATGCATTTCTACGTCTAGACCTGTCACCTCCTAAACCAACGTAAAAATATAATTTTACTCTTTTTAAATATTCAATATTTTTAACTTTTCATTTTTTCACCCCCTCTTTCCAAAATATTCGAAAGTTTTTAAAGTTTCGAAATGATAATTTTCAGAATTTTTTGAAATAGAAAATTTCAAAATTTTTGAAATTTTCAAATAATTTAAATCTTTTCATATTTGGAAATTTTTGAAACATCCCAAATTTAGAAACTTTCAAAACTTTTCAAAATGTAATCTTTATTTTAAAAATTTGAAACTTTCGAAAATTTTAAAAATTTAAACTTCCAAAACTATCAATTTTAAAATTTATTATGAATAATTAAAAAAGTAAAATTATATTTTTATATATTAAACAGATTTATGTATGGAAGTGCACGGTAAAATTCTAAAAAATATTAGATAGTGAAATGTTTCATGTAGCCCAAACAACAAACGAAAACAGTTGGGCCTAAGTTAGCCGAAATTAGAATAGTACACTGCTTGGTTGCCTTGGATCAAAAATTTACTCTCTACCCCATTTTTATATCTATACCCCATAATTTTTTAAAATGCCAATTATATCTTTAAGTTATTATTTTATTAATTTAATTTAATCTTTTTTACCATTTTATCTTTTTTGAACTAGAAAAAAAAATTCTGATACATCTTATCTCTAGAATCTTTTTTTTAAATTTTTCGGTACTAAAAGTTGTTACCGAAAAACTTAAAAAAAAAATTACGGTACATAAGTGAAAAATTGTACTGCCGGAAAATTTTCTGTACACACCATTTTAAAAAAAATAATAATATCTCATAAATAATAAACCATAAATATTTTTAAATAATAATATACCATAAATAATTAATATATTATAAAGACACTATTAAATAATTAATACATCATAAATACACCATAAATAATTAATACATTGTAATAACTAATAATTAATACGTCATAATTAATAATTAATACACCATAAATCTTCGTCTTCTATGTTGTCCGAAAGGGTAAGGCTCAAGTTTCTCGAAACAAGCAAAAGTTCAAAAAAAAAATTCGGACTTCTGTATTGGACAACTTTAAAAAATGTTTTTCGAAAGATGCTTCTATACCGGATAACTTCAAATAAGTTTTTCGGAGTTTATCTTGTGTACCAGAAAACTTGTATTCAAGTTCTTCGAAAGTTTAAAAGAAAAAAAACTATTCTGAAAAACTTAAAATGAGAAACAATATATTTTTTAAAGTTTTATCATCTAAACAAAGACAAAAATATCATTTTATTCATGATTTGGAGGTATAAATATAATTAGGGGATGTGGAGGAAAGTTTTCGTTTTTTATTAATGTTTTTTTAATAAATTTTGGCTATTAAAGAAAGAGAGAGATTTTGCTAACACAAAAACACTAGGGTGAGAATTTTAATGAAAAAAAATCAGAATGATTATTAAAGAAAGAGAGAGATTTTGCTAACACAAAAACACTGGGTGAGAATTTTAATGAAAAAAAAAATCAGAATGATTTTGTTTACATTAAGGTGGAAAAGACCTTTTTCTCAATAGTAATCTATCTTTATTCACCCTTGTATCTGATACATGTTTTTCCATTTTACTCACCTTCTTACTCATTTAATCTAGACTCTCAAAGTTTATGCTTTTTTCCCCTATGTTAAAATGTTGAAGAAAAAAAAGTTAGTTCTATTAGTATTCTTTGTCTTAACTCTCCAATTTTTTTTAAAAATGGTCATGGTAATTTAGTATTTAGTCTAGAAATATGTAAAATCTAATTAATAATTTTATCAACCAGAGAATTAATTTAAATACTACTCAAAGAATATTTAAAGAGTATAAGAAATCTCTAACTTTTATCTCATTGCGAAAAAGGTCTAAACATAGTATAAGTAACATATAATTTCTTTAAGCTATTATGTACTTTTTAGATTCTTAAAAGAAAAAACTATTTTCACTTTTTTTATACATATAATAAATATTTGTAAAAATTAGTATCAATTTATATAATTTAGTTTGACGAATGACCCAAAATATCAAATCAATTTATATAATCAAGTTTTTTTATAATACCTTTAAATTTTCAAAAAATGATGTAGGTAAGCATATATAAATTACATAAAATATTAACAAATTTAAATCTTGACATAAAATATAAAAGTTAATATAATAATAAAAGTAATAAAAAAATAATTTATAATTAATATATAAAATTTAGTGACTAGACTTTTTTAAAAGTTTTGATTTGACTTAAGAAACAAAAAATTTAAGATATATCTTTCGGATTGATCTAGTACCAAATAACAACCATATGATGTATTAATTATATTTCACAATAAATGTCACTTTAACAAAAAAATTATCAAAAAATAAACATTATTGTCAATTTTCAATAAAATTTTAATTAATTTTTTCTTTAGTATCCTTCAATTATTATTATGTATAAAAGTTCTAAAATATTACTGTACTTTGTATTAATAATAATAGAAAATACACAAATAATTAAGATAAGTAGTTTCATAAAGCCAAATTTTTATTTTTATTTTTTATATTTATACAAAAACATTAAACGACACTTATTAAAATTCAGAAGAAATATTAAATTATGCTAATTAGCTTGTACCCAACAACAACCTTTACATTTAGCAAAAATAAATAAATAAGCAGCAACAACCTTTGCAAGCAAATATCATTAACCTCTTTTACTTGTCTATATTTAGTTTTATCTTGTCTGCGTTCATCATATTTAAAATTAAAAATATCAATTATTTTAATATAATATTTTTTTTTCTTCACAAATTGATCAATTATTTTGAGACTTGATACAATATAAATAACTATAGAGAACTACTGGTCCATATTTTAGAGCTCCATATATATCACTTTTATTTTCAAATTCAAATTTCAAAATACAATGAAGTGGACAATTCCCTTTAATTTTTCATACGTTTCACGCCCCTGTACCATTGCAGTGGCCATCACATTTAATAGAACCAAAAGCAATCTCTTTGGTATAGAAAAGAACAAGAAATGAGAACCCCTTTTGAATTTTAACTCTCTTTTACATTTAAAACTTGAATTGGAACTGATTCAAATTCAAAGAAGAATTTTGCTAAAGATTTAATAAAAACTATTTAACTGAAGAAGAAAATTCAACAAAAGGGAAAAGCAAGAAAGTAATAAGGCTAACTTAGCTTTTAATGCTAACTCAAAAATCTTGAGGCCTAAGTTTAATTGTTCCCTCTCGAGGTTTTCAAAATTTTGGCCCACATCACATATAGTTGTTATAGCCGTTGGTGAGATTTATTTATTTTATTATTTACAAATTTTATTGTAACAACCAGTATCATTAGTAAAAGAGGAAACTTATGTTAGTTTTGATGCTAAGTAAAAGCCTTGCAAGTTAAGTTAGGAATTATGCCATTGAATAATATTATTATTATATTATGGTACGTTTATATTGGTTTTATTTTTCTCAATTAGAACTCAATTGATATCAATTTTGTCCTTTGACATGGTTTAACATTAGTCATTTGTAACGCAACGTCAATGGCATATGAAAATAAAAAGAAAAAACAATGACTTTCCACCAAATAAAAACATACAAAGATAAAGTAACAAAAATACAAAATTATAGTACTACAATGGTGCTATACCTTGAAATTACCAATCTAATATGTTATTCCAAAATATAAGAATAAATAGATAACGAAAATTTATGTATTTAATTTAGATATATTAATTTTTTTAATTGATTTATGCATATATTTTGAAATAGAGGGAGTACAATATATCAAATTAAAAACAATGTATGAAATTGAAACTATTTTGTTGATTATCATTGTTGTTTTTAAAAAAGAAAAATAAGGTTTAAATTCTTTATTTGCATTTTAAAACTTTAGTTAATATTTTACACAAGAAAATATAAACGAGTTATAAAAATATTATTTTTAAGTATCAACTCGTAACATGATATCACTCAAAACATTAATTAATCCCTTCATTTATGTTACACAGTATTATATACATACTCCATTCAAAATAAAGATACTTTGATTTTTATTTATATTTAAGTTTGAATGTAGTATTAAATATTAGAGATTTGTGTTAAATTGCAGTCTTCCGTAGTAATGAGCTCTCATCACTATTATTTGTGTTTAAAAATATAAATTAACAATCATATATATATATACTAAATAAAGTTATTTTGTTAATTAAGTCTTTAATAAGGATTTTGGTCACATTGACCTTATTCTTGTCTTGGTGAAATCCAAATTATAATTGATTGAACGTATTGGAGCGGAGGCATAACAAAGTGAAGACATTATCCTAATCTAACAATAGTAATTATTCTAATTAAGCATATGGTAGACATGAAAGCCAGCCTCGTTTAACTACACGGTTTCCTATGATATTTCTTTATAATAACCTTTTCATTGTGGATCCTTATAGTAGGAGTATTTTATTATGCAAAAGCAAATTTTGAATTTCGAATTTTCGTCGTTATATGTATTGGATTAAATTACTGAATATTACACTAATCACTCAGTTTTTTAAACTTGTTTTACTTGATTCCCTTTTCTATCTGAAACGAAGACTACTGAAAATAATTTAATTAAATTCAAACCTTCATCACACACCTTATTTAAATCAGCAACACAATTGCAAGAGAGACACATTAGCACCAAACTATGCACATAAACCGCAGTTGCAATTAAATTATTAGCGACATATAAAATATAAGATCAATGCTACGGTGGATTATATTTATCGTATTTTAATATTTAAAAATCATCTTAAATATTAAAAAAAAAATACTATAGTTGTTAAATGTTCACCTTTAGGATGTGTTAGGTACAGTTTTTTTGTAAAAATCATTTTTTATAATCATTAATAAAAAGGTATTTTTTTGAAATGAGAATTATTTAAAAATAATTTAATATATAAATACAAAATAATTTCTAGTTTTGTTAAAAATTTCTAAAAAAGTAATCTTTAAATTATAAAATATTAAAATCATTTAAAAAATCTATAATAAACATATTCTTATATTTTTAGAAATATAATTAATATTTTATCTAGTTTTAAATTATACTTTTAAATAATATCGTAATATTTATAGTTAAAATTTAAATAACTTTTATACATTAACTTACAGTAAATAATCTACAAAAATGATCCACTTTAACAAAATAAAAAACAAATTTACCAAAGCAAATTTATTTAAAATATAAATTGTTCCCACAAGAGACACTTAATCTAAGAATCTAGGTCCACAATTATAAAGTTGAAGAAAATCCAAATCTATCACATCACATAACATCATGATGTGTGGCATAACAATTTGACATATAAGTAACCAAACTAAGGTATAGCCCACAAATTGTTCACACTCTCTCACACTACACACTACCAGACAATGTTTTACAACCTATGGATATTACTTCCACCAAACAACAACTAAGAGAACAAACCCAACAACAACATCTCAACCATTCTACCCCAATACTAAGTCTTACAAGGTACCCAAATCCAAACCCATTTTCCATTTTTATTTTCTGGGTTTCAAAATCTCTCAAAAGTTTGTGTTTCAGAGTTCAAATCTCACAAGGGTTTTGCTTGAAAAGGATTCAGTCTAATGGCATGGTAGTGATTAACACCACTCTCATCTATGCTGAAGGGAAAGTTGATTCTACTACAATGGAGGGTTTGAGTTTATCTGAGAATAAGAAGAAGAAGAAGAATGGAGATAGTGTTGGTGGTGGTTGTAAAAGAGAAACCTTTGCTGATTTGATTGAAGAAAAGGGTTGTGAGAGTAGTTCAAGTTGTTCTGAGTTTTTGTCATCTGAGAATAATGGTAATGAAGAACATAGTCAGAGTAGTACTGAGGATTCATCTTCATCACCTTCATTGGCTTGGTCTGTAAAGGAAATTTCTGCATCAGATTGTATCAGTCCTGTTGGAAGTGAAGATGGTAAGAAAAAAATGCACTTGGTTGATAAGGGATTTGAAAAACAAGTTTCAGCATTATCAGGTATTCAATGTTTGTTTTATGCACACAATTTGATATGAAGCACCGACTCTGATTCCGTACACGACATTGACATATTGATACAAGTAATAATTTTAAAAATGAAAGTTATTGAGTGTAATCATTGTTAGTGTCGTGTGTTGGTGTCTGACATAGAGAAACCAACACAGATATGTGTTGGACACCAGACATGTTTTTAATTTGAAATGTCTGTTCTATATAACTAATTTGTAGTATGTGTTTTTTTACAATGGTGACATTTATTTGGTTTTTTGTGATTTGATTTTGATTCTCATTGGTAGAGGTTGAGATGATGAAGGAAAGGTTTGCAAAATTGTTACTTGGAGAAGATATGTCGGGTTGTGGAAATGGGGTCCCTACAGCATTGGCTATCTCAAATGCCATAACAAATCTATGTGGTATGCAAAATGACACATGAATCAATTTCTATGTTATTTTGTTTTTGTGCTTTATTAATTGGCTGCAACTTTTGTCTCTAATTGTTGTTGATCATTCCTATACTAAATAAATATGCAGCTACCCTTTTCGGACAACTTTGGAGATTGGAGCCACTTCATTCGGAGAAGAAAGCAATGTGGCGAAGAGAAATGGAGTGGTTTCTTTCTGTGAGTGATCATATTGTTGAGTTAACGCCTAATTGGCAAACTTTTCCTGATGGAAGCAAGCTTGAGGTAAGTTTATAAATAGTCATAATGTTGAGTTATGTTGCTTTTTCATGTAAATATTTTCTTTTGAGGATGCTTACTTTAGCCTTATAAATTTAATATGAAAGCTTCAATAATAATTTATGCTAGTAGATATAAGACAAAATGACTTTGTTTGGACTGTAAAATTAAAGTTTAAGATAGATAGTTTATTGATACTTAACAATATTTTTGAAATGTGAATCAGGTCATGACGTGTCGACCTCGCTCAGATCTATATGTGAATCTTCCAGCTCTGCGCAAATTAGATAACATGCTTCTTGTAAGATTTATGTTTTACAGCGATGAGTGTACTTATTAATCCATTTTCAAGTTGGAGGCGATTCTAAACTGCGGTATTTTTTGCAGGAAATTCAAGATAGTTTTGTTGATACAGAGTTCTGGTACGTAGATCAAGGTGTTATAGCTCCGGATGCTGGTAGTAGTCCATCCTCTTTTAGGCAAGCGCTTCAGCGGCATGAAGAGAAATGGTGGCTTCCGGTTCCTCGAGTCCCTCCTTGCGGCCTCCATGAAAATTCAAGAAAGCAATTGCAGCACAAGCGCGATTGCACGGGCCAAATATTAAAAGCTGCAATGGCTATTAACAGTATTACTTTAGCTGAAATGGACATTCCCGAGTCGTTTTTGGAGTCTCTCCCAAAGGTATGAATCATGATTGACGAGTGAACCTTATCTATTCAAGTTATTCAAACATCGCGAAAACAAAGTGAGATAAAGGTCAAATTGAAACTGATCTAACTTTCTTTCAGAATGCTAGAGTCAGCTTGGGAGATGTTATTCATCGATATATCACGTCGGATCATTTTTCTCCTGAGTGTTTGTTAGCTTGCCTCGATTTATCTTCTGAACATCAAGCTATAGAGATCGCAAACCGAGCAGAGGCTTCCATGTATATTTGGCGGAAAAGGACAAATTCAAAGCCTGCTAGTGCTAGTTCTAGACCAAGTTCAAGAACATCATGGGAAATGGTCAAGGATCTAATGATTGATGCAGACAAAATGGATTTGTTTGCAGAGAGAGCTGAAATCCTTCTACATTCCTTGAAGCAACGCTTTCCCGGTCTCCCTCAAACAGCTTTGGATATGAGCAAAATTCAATATAATAAGGTTTGTATCTACGACCCGACTTTACTTACTTTACTGCCGATATTTGAATTACCAGGCCCCCCTCCACCTGGAAATCAGAGGGTTAAGACAAAAACAAAATCAAAAGCCTTTTTTTTTTGTATCTTGAGATTTAACAACTTTGATTTTTATAGTTCTTAAATTTTGTTGTTGTTTAGGATGTTGGAAAAGCTATTCTAGAGAGCTACTCTCGAGTACTCGAGAGTTTAGCATTTAACATGGTTTCGCGAATCGATGACGTGCTCTACGTAGATGACTTGACAAAGAATTCTTCTGATCAAATCTCATCACATTCAAAAGTTGGCGTAATTACTCGCAAGAGTATTTCGGTTCCATACTCGATTCCTGTCCCAACCACTCCATACAAATCAGCTTTTGGAACGCCTACCTGTTCTCCTGCACATCGTGCGATTAGTCCTTCAAAGGGAGGAAAATCTCCATTGATCATCAATAGCTGCAAAACTCCCAGCAGAGGTGTAGGGGTGAAGAAATCTTTAACTGATTTTCTTAGCATTGATACAAAAGGGAGTAGTTCAAATGAGGAACCAAAAACACTTGATGAAGTGGCTTGAAAATGTTAAAGTTGATGTTGGTCCAAATATTATGGACAAGGCATGGCAAGTTTGAAAGGCTATTGTTATTTAATAGCCTAGGCTTTTATCAAATGTTTTTTTGTTTGGTTCTTACTATGTATATGAATGAAATGAAATACGTAGAAGGATTCAGTTTTATTTAGATTTAGAATAGATAGTATTTTATATTGTCTATTTTCAGCATATCAAACCTTTACTGACTTTATAAACTATTTTCAGAAAAAGCATAGATAATACTTTTTTGTTTTGTTTTAAGATTATACTTATATTTTAATATCATATAAAAAATGACATTGATCACAATGATTTCATATAAACTCAACTTCTTTCTAAATATTAGTAACTTTTAAAAATTTAAAACTCATAAGCTAACAAGTATTTAAATAAATAAAGTTACTAACATAAATAAGAACACCATGATAGAGATAAGATATCAATAATTCAGTGTCAACCCTATCTTTCTCCATTATTCCTTCACATCTTCATTCAACATTTTCTAAGCAGCCAACCAAATCAAGTATTAGACATTTAATAGGGACATATCAAATCCACACAATAAAGTGATAAATAAATAAACTATATTAATTGAACAAATTAGATGATGTTTTAATTTCACACTAGATTTATGTGTTGTATTGTTGTTCACGGATAAATATATAATTTTACAAATTTCGTATATAAAATATTTAAAATTTGGTATATACAAAATATTTTGAGTGTGTTTGGATGATTTTTTGAAGTAATATAATTTTAGAGAGTAATTTCTACTTTTCTATCTAAACTTCATTGTTGGATGATAAATTTGGAGAATTTTTAAAATGAAGAGATTTTATTAAATATTTTGTCAAAATTAAATTTAAAAAAATTTAAATACTACATTAAAGGTAAGAATTTAAAATTTCTTCTTACATTTAAATTTATAAATATGATCAAAATTTAAATCATTAATTGTTCTATCCAAACAACACAATT
>JBBPBS010001171.1:4868515-4878735 GCA_037974835.1 Cicer judaicum | reverse complement strand
CACTCTTGGAGAATCAAATATCTAACAAATAATAAGTTAGTTATAATATTAAATTTGAAAAAAATATTTTTTATATGATATAATATATGAGTACATGATCAACGTTAGTAAAAGTAAAATAATAATTATTATATATGAATTTCATCGTATACAAACTACTTTTAGTGTCTAATAAAATTTAAAAGAATTTGATAAAATTTTAGTATGCAATCGACAGTTTTAAGTGTAAAACGGTATTTAAAAGAAGTTAGAAACATTTTCTTATAATAAACTAAAACAAATTCAAATCTTACAACAAATGGCATTGTTTTTAATTCTCCAAACCAAAAACTAAAACATCGAAGAAAAAAAAGGAATGTAAAAACAAAAGCTTTAAAAGTAAACCTTTATAAATATTCAATTGTTTTTAATGAAAATAAAAATGGAACAAAATACAAGCAATCTATCAAACTTGAAAAAAGAAATGGCATGCTTAAATTACCTTTTAGTGTTGCCGTGTTGGAGTAAGATCTCCCATTAAAATATACAATAAATATTTTCATCATTGAGACAATCTAATACATATTGTGCCATTAAAGTAAATGTATAAAGAATGAAAAATGTGAAATATATAAATTAATTGTATATGGTCAATATTTTCAACTAATCTCATTTTAATTTTAAAATCTACGTCGAAGATTGGGTGAGGATATTTTATGTTATATTATAGATTATATTTTAGTATTTAAAATGTAAACTTTTCGGTCTCCATGTAATAATCTATCTGATCTAGATAAAGTGAAATGTGAAGAGAAAAGAAAATACATTAGAAAAACAAACAAGAAACCAAATATTTACTAAAAAAAGTCATTTGTTCTAATTGTTGACGATAATAGCCGTTTTAGAATGAGCAACAATGAAGACCTTTGGAAAAGAATACGTTAAATACCATTTTCCAATTGTTAAAATATAATTTCGAGCATGTGTTAGAACAATACCAATCAATTATGAACTATCACATACTACATACTGAAGGTTGATTGAAATATTTAAAAAAAACACATTTAGAAAATAGAAAAGGGTGCATAAGGACATAAACAAATATTTTTAAACTACTAGATCATCACTTGTTAAGTAAATATGATATTATTGGTGTTAATCGATTACAAAATTAAAGGAGAATATATTTTAAATGAATGAGACAGTGACAAAAATCGAGTTACATAACAAAATTAATAATAGAATGATATGTGAGACTCTTTAAATATAATATAAATAAATGAATATAATGATTCCATTTTAATTAGAATTAGAATAGATAGTATTTTATACCGTCTATTTTGATGATAGGACTTCATAATTATTTTATATTTATATATTGTCCAACGATGCTAGTTCTCATTTACTTAATTAAAGCTATAGTAAATGGTAAAAAAAAATTTAAAAAAAAAAAACATCCGGTCAATAAAACTTCGTTGAACCTACGTGAAAGGTTGTGCATAAAATAAGTAAAAGAAAAGAATTCCCCAAAATGACGTGTAAAGTAAAATAATACTAAACAACAAATGGGGCATTCCGAGAATTGAACTCGGGACCTCTCGCACCCTAAGCGAGAATCATACCACTAGACCAAATGCCCACGTATGTTGTCCACTTTTCGGTTATTAGAACCAGTTAATAGCAAATATTGATTCTCATAGTTAATTCAAATCTTGGCTTCAGTTTTGCTTACACTTATCAAAATAATAATTGGGTTTCGGCAATATAATAGTTTAAAACCATGATTTAGGTTAAGTATATTTTTTAATTATGTTTAGTGTCACTTAATTTTATTAAATAGAGTCATAATCTATCTAATGTTTGTAAGTGTTTTGATCGTAAATATTTTACTTGATCCGCTATGTGATTTGATTTGTTGTATAAATAAATAGATGCATTTGAAAAAGTTTTACCTCACCTTCTTTTTCATTAGTGTATTTATCTTATATTTGTATAAATGTAGAGACAAATTTATTTGAATATCCAACATATTTAAGAGTTGTTTCTTCTAAAATAGTGAATTCGGACACATGAGCTAGAAATCAAATTCATGATCTTATGTTTAAGAAACTTGAATTAATTATCACTCTGATCATACTATTTTTTTATTTTTTAATTTACAATACTTACAAACATTATATATATACATCAATCACTTGCGCTGGACTACGTTAGCTATATCCCCACTAGTTCAATAACAATTTAATCAAATTTATCTTATAACAACACGTATACTTTGATTAAGTATATGGTTGAGTTTAGAGGCATCAAGTGTGTAAGCTAGTGTTCTGTGGTAGTTGGCTTAAAAGTTAATCCAGTATTTCAAAAAGAACATTTAATCACTTTATTGAGAATGAGGTGGCAGCATTAAATAGCTCCCTTAATTTACATAATGCAAGTAATAACTACATCTAGAAATATGAAAATTTAACAAAAAAATATTGTCACCATCCTTGATATTGGACAAGAAAATTAACAAATTTATGTCGACACAAGCTAAGTGGTGCAATAAGATATAGTAAGAAACACACCAATTAGTACTAGTGCAAGCTCCATTAATCTAAGGTGGATGACTAGACCAAGCACATTTTTTTAACACTTCATCATGCTATAAAATCCCATCAAATGCATGACATTGTTACATAGAAGTAATTAATTTAACTAAGAGATATAAACACACATTAAGAAAATGGAGACTCTTGTTAAGTTTTTGTGCCTTACTGGTTTTGTTGTACTTGTTAGTGTTGCAAGTGTGGAAAGTGCTGGTGAATGTGGAAAATCCACTACACCAGATAATGAAGCTTTTAAGCTAGCTCCTTGTGCAAGTGCAGCACAAGATGAAAATGCAAGTGTGTCACAAAGTTGTTGTGCTCAGGTTAAGAAACTTGGTCAGAATCCAAGTTGTCTATGTGCTGTTATGCTGTCAAACACTGCCAAAATGTCTGGTGCTGACCCTCAAATTGCTGTGACTATCCCTAAACGTTGCAACATTGCTACTCGCCCTGTTGGTTACAAGTGTGGACGTAAGTATAATAAATTCTCACTTTTAATTTAGATTAAATACTAGCAATTTTGACATTCTATATATAACTCTATTATTGGGTGATATATGTATTTCATGTTGTTTCTACAAATAAATTTGGTTCAGGTTAGTCACTTTGGGGGAATATCATCGTAGTTTTAAATTGTGATTACAAAGTTAACTATTATATTATTTGAAACGCGAGTATATTGTTATAATGCAACTGATGAGACCAAATTGACCTCGAGGTTGTATGGCCAATCATAAGATAGTCTATCCAACAACAACCTCATGATTGTATAAGAGAAAGTTTAGTTAACAAAAATTGAGTCCAAATTTTTAACTAAGTACATCAACTTTCATTGACTCAATTTTTATTTATATTTAGAAGCAAATGGAGGAGCAATTCTTATAATTATATTACGGATTGATAAATATGCTAATTCGTCTTATAAAATTCTGATTTTGCAGCTTACACTCTGCCTTGATAGAGTTGAAGTTGTTGCTGAAAACAAATATAAATGGGATATGCATTGTTGCTGTTAGCTACTAGTACGTGATCATCACAACTTCGTTGTGTTGTCTTGTCTTGTAACTTTGTTGTTGTTTATAGTTTGATAAGAAGAGCTAGCAGCTCACTTGTATACCCCCTGAATAAAATATGCACTTTCAGTTCAGTGTTTGATTTTGAGTCTTATTAAACTTTATAGTTGATGCTTTTACATTATCCTTCAGTCATTGTTACCACTTACTAACACTGAATATAATTTATTGTAAAAAAGAAAAAAAGAAAAGCGTTAGAACCATGGTATAAGTTCCTTGAAAGAGGTACTCATATTTAATATCCTATATTATCTCAAATAAAATTATTGTTGATGGAGGAAACCTATAATAATAATAATAATAATAATAATAATAATAATAATAATAATAATAATAATAATAATAATAATAATAATAATAATAATAATATAGTAGTTTTACTACTCTTTTAGCCATGTATTACATACCTTTAGACATTGTTTGGTGTGATAGAGAAACGCGAGGAGATGAAAATAATTTTAATAAGGACAGGAAAATTCAAATTATTAAAATTTTATCTCCTTGTGTGGTCCAAAGGGAGTGGAGACTAGAGAAAATAATATTTATAGAGTATGGTTATTATGAAAAGAAAAGGTTAAAGAAGGTGATGATATATATGATGGAGTTGTAAAAAAACAAAGCATTAGTAAGGACAATTCTAAAAAATATAAAAACATGAAATAACTAAAGATAGTTTAGTCCACATAGTTTAAAAATTATAAATTATTTTTCTCAAATTTTAAAGAGAAAGCAATAGCTGACCTAGTAACTATGCCCAACCATAGTAGTTGTATCATTACCAACTACTATACTTAAATATTTTAACATGGCACCAAGGAAAAAACATGCAGAAAAATCCACCATAGATGGATAAGGATAGATGAGATGGATCATGCATGGTATATAAACAACATAGACTGAGAGAATAATAAGGTGGTTGGGTGCTTTGGAGTAGTTGGAATGATAATAATGGGATCAACTCTTCTCTCTAGCAAAAATTAACAACTAATTATAACATTGGCTATTTAAACGAAAGTATATATATATAAACAACATAGACTGAATCTCTAGAAAACTACTATATAGGATAAGAAAATGAGTGGACATGCCCTTTAGCCAACTGTTTTGTACATGTTACTAGATAGTTATTCTTCATAGGCTGTGGACCACATTCTACTTTTGAATGGTGTTTTAACTTGTAGCATTGTGTCGAAATTTGTTGGCTTTCTTGGAGTGTAAGTAATAAAGATGGTTCATGAATCTTTAACTTTCCACACTCTTCAAGAATATTTTATTATTCTTAGTAACTTAATCATCTACCTCCCGTGAATGTGTAGCTAAAATGACTTTAGAATCTACAAGTAAGGCATAAACTAGATAGTAAAAAATAAATGCAAATCACATTGTTCATAGATGAGTCAGCCGGTTAGGTTAGTGAATTTTCAAAGAAAAAATTCACCAAAAGATGCAACCTGTAAGAATCATATCCTTATTTGTTGTGTTCTTCACTTACAAATGTATCTGCATTGAGAGCAAGAACAAGGCAAGGAAAAATAGCATTGAGAAACTATACTACTTGTTTCTTCATTATTAACTAATCAAAAGCTATTATAGACAGAATAAAGGAACATTGAGATCATGGAAGTAGAGAGGAAAAAACAGAGTATTCCAACCTAGAGTACCAATTTTGAAGTTTGATCCCTCAACAGCAGCTTTCATATTCAGAGCCAGAAACTCTCTTCCAAACACCTGAATAATCACAAACCATAATAAATACATAATTGGTTCCTTGCCGCAGCATTCGAGCCCATAATCAGTCCTCTATCACATAATCGAAGTTATTGATAATTTTCAATTTCAAAAATGAGTTTAAAATCTTTATTGTCAATTTCAGAGATCAAAATGCTATTATATATTAGAGGGTATGTATCAAAAAAAAAAATATAACACAATGATAGAGAGAAAGTTACAACATACTATGAAATTGGTGAAAAATTCCTAAAGATTAATGACACATGTGATAGAGAAACCTGCAATCTCCTCTCCTCTGTTCATATCCTGCAAAAGCAAAACAGATTGGTTAGGATCGAATCCAAAGCAGGCTCCAGAGCAGCAAGCTCATGTCCAGACCAGCAGGCTCGGGTCCAGACCTGCAGGCTCGGGTCCAGACCAGCAAGCTCGGCACCAGAGCAGCAGGATCCTGTATTAGTAAATTCTTATTAAAAAGATGAATTCAAATTCTTATATCAGTAAATTGAGTCACCCGATTCTCATATGACTTAAGAAATTGCTAACAAAATATCCTGCAAAAGCAAAACAGATTGGTTTCTATAATTCCTTTATCTTTAGGAATGTGAAAGTTTACTACTTGTGCTTGAATTAGTATAGCATACAAGACACTGCTTGTATCCTCAATCAGAAATAGAAGAAACCACACCAGTACCCAAAATATAAATAACCTTCAAAACTTGGTTATTCCAAATAATAAGTGTCTAAATGAACCTTTACTACTAATATTTAAATTATATTATAGAAACCCTAGAAAGTTATTTGAAGGTAAATGCATGGTTGGATAAAAAGTGCAAAAACATAGTTGCATGATGTTCTGTGGAGCCAAGAATATCTAAATATCATTAAGAAGCATACCAAATTATTCTCCTGTTCATCAAACTTACATTGTTTTAAATGAGTAAAAGTGCAGGCATTTGAGCAAGAAAAACTTCTATTTGTAACAGTGACGTTATACCAACATAAACATGGTTTATAATTAATTAGATCACATAATGAAACACAAACCCTAGAATACATAAACAACAACCTAGTTTTGAAATTGTTCGAGAAATCAAAGCCCCCTTTTCGTAGTACCGAGGGAGTTTCCTTGAAGTTGTGAACAGAATAAGAAGGGGAAAACGAAAGCTAGAAAAACAGATTTGTATGGAGGAAATAAAAAAAGATCAAAAAAATTTGGACCATTTCTCGATTTGTGCGTGTCATCCTTGCGCAGGGGCCATGCTAATCTTCTCTGTATCGTTCCAATTTTATCGGATGTCCCCGAAGGGACAAACTTCATAGTTCAAATAGTTTATATAAACATACATTATTTACAAATCTGGACGATGTGGGCCTTAAAGCACGGAAACATAACAATAATAATATGTAAATCTTTCTCTTCACAACCTTCACTAGATCGGAAGCAAGCGACCAAGATGCATCTCCTTCAGAATTCAGATAAAAGAAAACCGAACTTCATCTTTCTCTCTCACACTCAAACCACGACAATACCGAATATTTATTTTAAAGTAGTCGTACATATAGAATGTGTAGCCTTTCTTCAGTACTCTAGTCTGCAGTCTTTTCATAGCCTTTCACCTCAATTCACTCATTTCTATTATTTTTCTTTTTATTTGTATATTTATTGCTACTTGTTTTTCATTTTTCCATCTATATGGAAAATATTTTATGAACACCTAAACCACCTTTGTCTACTAGACGTCATAGAAATCAACAAATTACTGTGGTTTACATATCGATAATATGATAAGAAGTAAGGATGAGAATGGCCAAATGAAATTAAATCTAAGTTTAAGTCTAATTAATGATTTGTCATATGATTTTTTGAGTTAATTATAATTTTAATTACTTTATTTTTATTTATTTTTAAAAATAGTCTCTCACTTTTAAAATTCGTATTTTTTTGAATTTTTTTAATTATATCTTTTATATAAAAGAAATTACACTATATTGTCCTATATTAAATAAAAAATATCAAAATTTTAAAATAATCGCATAAGTGAAGAAAATAAAATTTTACCCGCAATAAAAGACTTAGGATGTGGTATTGAAACTCGGGGTGTAGAATATTTTAGATTCATTAATTATTTATATATTATCAATTAAATAACAAAAATAAATAAATTTTTAAAATTGAAATAATTTTTTTATAGAATTTTATGAGTATTAATTTTTCTACTTATAATATTATATGTCATCTAGTTTAAAATATATCAAATCGTTATTTTTTAAATAAGAAAATAATAAAAAGACCAAAATAATTTGATTTTAAATTAGAAGAACTGATTTTATTAATTGATGAAAAATAGGAAATCAAAATTATAATTAAGTTTTTTTAAAAACTTTGAGTTTGATTTTTATAAAAGTTTAGTGAGGTATGCTAATGCTAACTTATTTAAAAGTTTATTTTTTATTAATATTTTTAAATAAATATTCAAACTTAACTTTAAATACATTAACAACTTAATAGATCAATATATTTTTTTATTTTTTTTTCTTTTAAATTTAACGTGACATTTTATAGATATTAATTTTATATGCATCATATTTCAATTCTAAATTGATTTATAATTTATAATAATGTTTAAAATCTAATATATAATAATATTAATAAAAAATAATATTCATATTTGATTAAGGTAAACTTAAAATATTTTTTCTACTTTTTGTAATCAAACGAGGCTTTTAAAAAAACCTAGACATTATCTATCTAAAAATAATTTAGTAAATAGTTTGGTCTGTCTCAAGTGGGTAGGAGACTAAATCATAAACCCCCCTGTTAACAGTATGAAATATTCTCACTCTTATAGTTTGTCTTTTAAGTTTTTTTTAGTGAATAAACATTTTTTTTAATAAACATCCTTAGTTAAAGATCAAACTTCTAATATTATTATCAGAACTTCATTATTACCATTGAGCGTCTGAACTTAAAATTTTCTGGTACGCATTATTTTCTCTCTTTAGCCATTACCACGGAGATAGTAGAAAATTGCTAATTTCCAACAATTTGCAAAACTTCCCCATAATTAAACTTTACATATATCATTGATTTAAGACAAGCATGAGTTTCAAAACAAAAAAACAAAGACCAGCATGAGGGTCTAGGTTGCCCTTCTTTAGGTTGGTCTACGAAGAATTGTGAATAAGTGGCTATAATAATATGACACCAATTAAAATTATGTTGTTATTTTTACATTGATCCAACCGGCACAACTCGACTAACCATTACAACAACTGGTTGTTTGTTTAGCAAATCAATTATAAATATTGTACGGACAAGTATTATATTATTTTTTAAATATTATTTCATTTCATAATAAATTAACGTTTAAGATTTGTGTACATATATTAAAAAATATAATAATTAAAATAAACAAAAAATCATTTTACAACCATTTATTTTAATTATTAGTGTGTTTTGCAATATTATTAAGGTAAAATAATACTTTGAAAGTTAGTCTTTATAGAATTTATTTTCTTAGTATCGTATGTTTAAGTCAATTTATGTGAGTCATTTTAATATTTAACTGATTTCTTTCAAATTTATTTAAAATATTCTAAACATTCTCCCCTAAATATTTATAATTTTTTAACAAATTCAATAAAAAAATTTCAAGCATAAAAAACTCAAGAAATAAAACATAGAGTATATTTGTAAAGTTTAGTCATATTATGATCAAAAATTGATTTTTTTTATATAGGTTAAATAGTCGATTCTTGATTTTAAGTACTATGTACTGTTCATACGACTAATTCAATTTGATCAAACGAACGGTTCTTCAATCTAAGTTATCTGCAACACTCATATGATCAATAATCAACTTCAGTCTAATAGTTAGTTCTACGATATAAATTTTTTATATTACTCACAGAGTTAATCTTGTTTAATCTAAAAGTCGATTATCTTATCTAAGTTGTTTGTAACTTTCATACGACTAATTCAAAACTAAAGACTAAAAAGGATTTGGATTCAACCCAAAAGATTTTACAATGCAAACTAGCGTTCACTTACTCTCCTATACTAAAGACCACATATATTTTAATGTATCATGTACAAATTAAAGTTAACTTATTGTTGTTGTATGAGTTTCATGGACATCAAAGATCGGATAATTGGTCGATTGTTCAAACTTGAGTAATCATATCAAAGATATGTACAACTTAGTAAATATTCAATTGATTCAAAAATCTATCACTTAAATTTTAAATAAAAATAAAATATCAATAAACATAATTTTAATTATAGTAATATTTTATATGTAATTTATATATAATTAAACAAATATAATATTCTTTCAATTAAATCAGAAGTCTATTAAACAAACATATATATTGACCTAGTTAATGCACAATAAGCCTCGAAAGAAAAAAAAAAGCTTATCAACGCAAAAACAAATCAATTTAAAGCATTTAGGACTAAATGACATGTAATTTATTAATAATTTCACAATAATTTAATAATATTTTCTTAATCATATAATTTCATAATAATTTTTTTACAATATATTATACTCTTCATATATAGGTATTTTAAAAAGTTCAATTATATAATCTAGTATTTTTTCTGTTTAAAGATAATTTAATAAAGAACATAACTATTATAAAAAATAAATATTTTGAATTTTATAATATCAATGAATTATTTAAAAACTTATAGAGTTTATTTTAAAATTAGAGTCAGCCTCTACAATAATTTAACTTTTGAATTATTAAAAAAATTACATATAACAAAATTAAATTAAAATGTCTTAATAACAAATCATATCAAATTAAAATTATATAAAATAATTCAAAATACAAATTTGAT
>JBBPBS010001171.1:4823707-4856209 GCA_037974835.1 Cicer judaicum | reverse complement strand
ACATCTATAAAATGCTGTTAACTAACAATAGAAGGATTATTTGTAAAAGGCTCTTCACATGTGCAAGAATGATTCAACGAATAATTAGCATCTCTAATAAAAAAAAATTCAAAACCTTCAAATCATAAACGAAAATATTTTATCATAATTGATAATAACATTTAGATATATTATATTATCTGCAAAATCTCTTAAATATAAATTTACTTTTAAATTTAAATTAATTTGATGATTGTGGACAACATTTTTCTCTATTGTATCAATTTAAAAATCTATATTATAGATATTCGAATAATGAAAATCTTCTCATTATTATTATATATTATCCAAATTAAAAAAAATTATTTAAATATCTCGTTTTTAAAATAACTTGATATCATATTTTTAAAAGAAAATGAATTTGCTACCATTTTCTTAATTGAATCCAAATAAGATATTTCGACTTAATTCTTTTTAAATATAAAATAAGAGATAATAGCATGATAAATACTAATACAATAAATTTCATTGCTTGTACTAACAACGCATACAGTTGTTTAACCAAAATTCTTTCCGTAAGAAAAACATAAATTCTAATTTCTCATGTAAAATTGACTGAATAAAATCAATGTTCTAATTTTCTTTTATTTCTTCCTTATCCATTCTTACTCAATGATCATCATGTTGATTCTATTTTTTCTTCTAATAAGAAACATGTCCTTTTCTACTATGTAGTGTTTGCCTAAGCGCCAAGCCGCTAAAATCAAACTTTAGACTTTAAAAATAGATTTACTTTTTAAATTAAATAATTTACGTTATTAATAATTATATTGTAATTTATTAATTTTTATTTTAGTTTAATTGATAAAGTGTAAATTTTAACTGTTTGTTTATGGTTTAAATCCATATTATACCACTATTTTTATGTTTTTTTTTACAATTTAAAGGATACTCATTAAAATAATTTTGATAGATAATTAAAAATTAATGCTATTGAATGTTTTAAAACTCATAAATATTTACATTAAATTTTATTTATGATATAATTTTAATATATCTTTATTTTTATAAGATTCATAATTTTATATTAATATTGTGTATATTTAAAAAGAGTATTTTACGCAAAAAAAAAATATCATTTTTAAAAACCACTTAAGGTCTCTAATTTGTTGTACCACCCTATTACTTCCATGGACATGGCTTTCAAAATCATTGGTTAACTACACGCAATTATATTCATAACTGTTTTGGATAAGGAAATTTCATTATTACTTTTATCCAAAAGAGTTTTTATTATTATTGGACGTTTGAATAATGAGGTCAAAGACATCTAATTAACAGACCCGTTCTAGTTGAAATATCTTGTTTTGGTAAATCACTCTAATCCATTTATTATGGCCCCAATTGTAACTTTGAATCACACAACCTCAATCATTTAGACCACACTAATTTCAATTTGTGACTTACTTTTACACTCATTGCTCCTCCTCAATGTTATCTGGAATGGAACATTCGTGATTTCATACACAATTTCAATTGTCTTAATTGCTAACTGAGTCACACCCGTGGAATTAGATGAATTAATAGTCAAATCAATAAATAAGTGTCTTAAATATAAATAAAATACGGTCAAAGAAAATTAAATGATTTGGTCTAAATTTTATATTAAAAATATTAATTTTTTTTGGTTCATTTTTATTTATATTTAAAACTACTTCGATCTTAAAATAATTAAGATCCAATCTTAAATTTACAAAATAATAGATTAATCTTTTAAATTAAAACTATCATTTAATGTAATTCTTCCGTCATAAATATATTTTTATTGAAATAAATAAAAAAAGTCTACATATTAAATTGAATAATATTTTAGTAAATCAACGTAGAAATTTCAAATAATGGTGTTTAAATTCAAAATATAATAGACTAAATTAATTAATATCTTCAATTATCTACTGTATTCGAATATACGAGACAGACATCAATCATACAATTTTTTTTACGAGAAGATAAGCATCAAATGCATATAAAACAAAATTAAATTCCAATCACATAAGATAACTATGATATTGAAAGATATTATATTTAAGAAATATTTAAAGAGTGATAGTCATTGATATGGTTGATTGATTAGAGTAGATAAAGCAAGATTAATGATAAAAAGGGGTCCCCATTATATAGCAAATGGTGACAAGAGAAATTAAGTGGAAAATGGGAAAACAACGGTCCAAAATGAAGGGTGAGTCTTTGAGGGCACCAATTAATACACTCACTTCTCACTACTGAGGGTCATCCCTTTCTTTACGTGCTTTGCCTATTTTCCACTTCCACCCACATGGAGTGTCATCAAATCTTCATAACATGTCAACCATTAACTTCCTTCTTCTTGTCTTCTCTAAACCAATTACCTAATATTTTGGTGATCTACTTTCCAAATAAAATACTTTCATTTTACATCCAATTCATACACATCAAAACCTATATATCGTATACATTATACTATGGTTTTAAATTGCAATTAAATTATCAGCACTAATACAATATATTTTATCAGAATTTTACAGTTAAATATATTCGAAAGAAAGGAATACTAAAATATATTCGTAGTGCCTCACCCATATTTTGTAACCATAAAAAAAGTGTGATCCTCAATAGAAATTATAGTTATAATATAAAAATTTAAAGATATATCTACAATTAAAATTTTAGCTATATTTACAAATACAATTTTATAACACAAGTGGACACAAGGGAAAAGATGTGAATTAAAATCGATTTTAAGGGTTTCAACCTTAGTGTGATTGGTAAGTAACAAATCACGTTAACAACTTAGGGGTAGATTAGAAGTTACAAATTATAGCTCATTTCTAAATATTAATGTAAAAGAGCTCTAAAAAGTTACCGTGAATTCGTGACAATTATCTATCACTCAACCAAACATACACCTAGTGCACTACAACTAAAATTAAGATCTCCAACAAAGAATTTGACTAGAGGTTCATAAATCAAGTTTTGTGACCCCAAGTATAACACAATTTGTTAAGAGTTTGGGCATTATATCACTGCAACATTGCAGGCATTTATAAAACCTTAAAAGTTCCATACCCTTCAATTTTCTTTTAAAAATTTCACATTGCTTAAAAATTAAAGTTAAAGATATTTTAAAAACAACTCATCAATCCATAGAGATGCTTTTTATTAAGGATGAAATCATGAAAATTTATACACAATATTCAAAATGGACAATATCTCATAAACGTGGCTTGAGGTTGGAACACTGATGCCTTAGGTAGGATTCTAACCTACAACTCTTTTAGCCCCTTAACTTCATTGTTCTGCTACACCAAAAATCTCATATTGCTTGAAAAATCAAGACTATCAAGTAACTTATAAACAACACTCACACTCATCAACTTATTGATGCGTCTTTTACTAAAGACAAAATCATTAAGGCTTAAGCACAAGACTCAAAGCAAATAATACCTCAAAAATGTTACTTGATATTGAAAAAATCCCCTAAAAGCATGAGCTACTAAAAATCATTAACATCGATCCTTGGAGAAGTTTCAATTGTTTACTAGGAAATTGCTCCAATCAATAGTTCTAGTCAATAATCGGTCATACGTTATGATCACGCCAAAAATTAATTGGTCGGATCATGTATTGGTCATTCGATTGACGTGGAAGGATTTGAGTATCACCAATATCACAATCAGTTGATGCAAAATTAACTATCGATTGACAATTGAACTTGACTACCAAGTTTAAATAGGTTTAGAGGCGGTTATTAGTATCTTTCTATCAACTGATGCAAAATCAGCTGACAATTGAGAAAATTCGAGTGATAGTCAAGTTGGTTGTCAATTGACGGTTGAACATGACTTCTAAGTTTAAATGGTCTTGAAGATCAATATTTGAGCTTATTAGAATCATGGTGATAATGAAAATGAGCTCAAGCAACTATAGCAAATATTTGTTTAAGTTAAAAGGTCATATAATAACTTTCTTATATATGTGACACGAAGTACTATGAGGTTACTGGGAGAGAAAGTATAGAAACTGATACAAGGTCAATTTGGGAGTAAAAAAATGTGGATAATCATTCATTCCTTTATAATAATAGGTATGTGAAGAACATGAGTAGTTGATGGACAATTAGTTGTACAAATACCATTTTTCCCTCAACTCACCCGCATATGCAAGGTATTAATTAGCCTACAATATCCATAACATGCATAAAGGCATATTCCTTTGAAATAAACCGATGAAAAACGCAATAGGATGAATTGGAAGTTAACAACTTAGCCGGGAAAAACTGTTTTGGACTGTAACTCAGTCTAGTGATAGTTATTTGTATTAGTGTTGTTAACAATGATTTAATATGATGTAATATGTGAGTTAGTATTTAGAAAGTGACAAATATATTGATGCATATTTCTTAGCTATTTTATGTCTATCAATAGCTATTGTGTGTATCAATAAAAAGAGATTTTACTTATCTTTACTGTTTTTCAGCTTTTTATTTATTTTAACTTTTAAATAATAGTTCAACTTTCAACACTAGACACTCTTTAAAGTAAAATAGGAATCTAAATTTATAAATATAATTTTTTTTCATTTTAATCACTTGATAAAAAAGAGATCATTGTTAGAACAATCAAGTTTATCTATGTATTATATTCTCGGTCGATCAAACAACTAATCAATTAAACAAAAGAATAATCAATTTATCATACAGTTTTTCTAATGATTATGGATCCGTTTGTTTAATATTCTCTTTCAAAATTATTTTTATAGTATTTTATCTTTGTTATAACATTTTGAAAAACAAAAATTAAAAATAAAACTTTAAATAAAAAATTGATTTAAATAGTATATCTTGAAATATGATTTAAGTGTTTCATTTATTTTCTACAATTTTTTTGAATAATAAAATTTCAAAACATGATTAAAATGAAAAATTCGTTTGAGAAACTATTCATAAAAATCATTTTTAAAAGATACTTTTTTTAAAAAGAAAATGTGATTTTTATGATGTTTACATCTCTAATAATAAATATCTAAATTATTAAATATCAAAATTATTATTTTTTTAATTGATAACAAATAAATCTACAAAACTTATACTATTTTTAAATAAATTTTTATAAAAATAATTTTTTTTAAATATATAATCAAAATAATTTTTTTTAAATCTTAAACAAGTATTTTATATTTTTGTCAACCTTAACTATACACAACAACATTATAAAATGACACAACCTTGTGCCTGTAATGAATAATGTATTTTCTAAGCTTACCACATTAGATGTAAGGAACCAAGATTGGGATGAAATTGCTCGGTTGCAAATTATTTAAAATATCTATCCAACAATTTAACTCATTAGATTGCATCTCTTCCTAATCCAAGATGTTCTGTTCACCGCGAGTTTGATCTCTTTCCCAATCTATGAATTAATCTACAGAAATAGTTGTTATTAGTTGTTATGTTGATTTGGATCTCTTAATTTTTGGGCCAGTTAAGCACCAAAGTTTGCTCCCTTCTTACCCCTATGATTGGGCTTATGTCATTTCTACAAACCTGAAGAAACAAAATTGTCCTAAACATGAAATTAATTAGCTAGCTAGTTGATCTCATCTTATCTCTCGTAAGAGTAAGCCTTTAGCTCTGTGATATATATAGTACGTGATAAGTTTTTATATTTAATCGTTTTTCAAGGTTGACGCACAAACACAAAAAAAAAAAAAAATTTGGACAAAATAATATAATTTGTACTCTTTATTGATACATATATATTAGTGTTTATGAATTTAAATATCAATAGAGGAGAGAGGAGAAAAATAAATAGTAGAAAAACATAGGGATAGTAAAGATAAAGGAGAAAGAGATAACACTATAAGAAATTCTTTAATTTGTGGTCAACTTTACAAATATTTTGTGGCAGAAAAAGATCTTCACAAATTAGTGACTGAAAAAACTATCACAAATACAAAATTCATTGGTCTTTATTTGTGGCTGAAAAAGCTCTCACAAACAACTAACATTTTAGCTGAATTTTGTGGCTGCCTAAGCTCTCATAAAATCACAATGTTGTCATTTTGTGAGGGCTTATACCGCCACAAAATCCAACTAAAATTGAAGCATTTTGTGAGGGCTTTTGCAGCCATAAAATCAACCATTTACAAAGATAAAGGCCATCACAAAGACAAGCCATTTATGGCCGCCCAGATCGCCATAAAAGAATAGAACCGTTGCACTTTGTGGCGGCAAAGGCCGCCACAAATTCCAATATTTCTGTTGCTCGTTGTGGCCGCCCAAGCCGCCACAAAGACTTTAATTTCTGACCGTTAAAGCCGCCACAAAGAATTTTGTACCGGCTTTTGTGGCTGTTTTGGCCGCCACAAAGGATCAACCATTTTCTATAAATATTCTTTCGCTACTCTTATCATTTTTCATTTCTACCTTCTCTCTAAATCTTATTTCTAAATTTTCTCTCCATCTTCTCTCTACAAAAATTATTGATTTTTAAAATTTGAAACACATGTAAAACTTATTAATTTTAATATAACTATTTTTTAAAAAAATATTATTAAAATTAATTATATTAATATTTATTGCTAGTTATTAAAAAGAGTTGTAGTTGAGTTCGTACAAAAAATTTATATACTTTAATAGTCTCTATTTTTGTTTATATATATAGGAGTTATTTTATGAAAAGTTTCATTAAACATCATTTAAAATTTTATTTGGGTTTATATAATTTATTATATTGTTTGCAAATGCTCTCCTAATTGACATATAAAGTATGTCAAAATTTATATATATATACACGCGTATATGGATATAGACCGTAGTTGGATGTGCGATAGAAATTTTCCTGGAAGGATGAGTCTTAAATAACGTTTTGCTAACAAGGTTGAAGACTTTCTCAATTTTACGAGAGTGCAGAAAATTGTCGAAGATGAAGGGGGATGAGATGTCCATGTTGTTTATGTCGATCTCGACGGTTTAAGAGTGAAGATGAGATGTCATGTTGTTTACATTCAAATCATGATGTCTCCTTCAACACAAATTAATAATACTTTTAACGGATTTCTGTCGTCGAGTAACATTCCAGCAAATAATGATAGAGAAAATGGAGCTGATCAGAGAAATTATTATGATGATTGATGTATTTGAATAATTTCATAATTTTATTTTTAGTTTGTATGAACACATTATATCTTGTCCTATTTAATTATGGTATGTTTTATTTTTGATTTGTAAGACATGATTTATTAATTTTGGAATGTTTTATTTGGTTTGATAGTAATTACTTTAATTAATATTAATATTATATTAATCTTTAATTTTCATTTTTATTTAAATATTATATTTAAAATTTAATTTAAATTATAATATTATATTTTAAATTTAAATTTTTTATTTATATTGATATTAGTTTATTATATATAACATATTTAATTTAAATTTAACTTTAATTTAAATTTAAATATTATATTTTAAATTTAAATTCATACTAATTTATTATATATAATATCATTTTTTTAATATTAATTTTGAATTCAAAAAAATTATTTTTTTAATAAAATGAAAATTTTGTGGCGGCTTAAGTCCTCACAAAATATTTATTTTTTAATCTACTTCATCCTTTGGTGGCTTAATCCCTCACAAAGGGAGACATTTGTGGCGGTCTGGATACAAAAGCTTAATTTTAAAAATCAACTTTAACTTTTGTGGCAGCATAAACCTTCACAAAAGGAATCATTTGTGACGACATTTGCCCTCACAAAAGACAACGAACCTTTGTGACTATCTTATTTGTGGCCGCTTAAGACCGCCACAAATACCTATTTTGTGGCTATTTTCTCCCCTGTGAGGGATTTTGAGCCTCACAAAATCAATGTATTCTTGTTGTGTGAGAAGGAGGTAGAAAAGATAGAGATAGAAAGAGAAAAGAGAAGGAGAGATACACAAGAGAGTATAGATACGTTAGAGAGTAGATAGAGAAAAAAATTGTGAACCGTGAGGAAATAGATATGTAAGAGGAAAAATAGATAAAATTGAGTGACATGAGAAAGTAAAAGGAAGATTTATAATTGATAATCAATTAATTATACAGATTCATTAAATCCTAAACAAACTTAAATTAACTCTACAGTAATTTGTATCCTCTCAATCTAAATTTCTCTCAATATTTGTAAATTAGCTCTATTTTTTTAAAATTTTACTTTTAAAAAAGAGATATTGTTGAATTACAAATTTATATATTAGATTTAGAGGTCATGTATATAAAGTTTTACACAAATCTAAAGTTGTATAATATACTATTAAAATTCATGAAGGTTAACTTCGTTTAATAAAAGTGCATAAAAAATTAATTTTTATATATTTTAATAATATATTAAATAATTTTATATTTGTGCAAATCGTTATGTATATAAATAATATGATATAAATTTTCGATCCAACAAAAAATAAAATAAATATAATTAAAAAATATTTGAATTGAGATGATTCAAACTCACCTATATAAGCAAAATCTTTTAGTTAAAACCGGATATCTACACGAAATATCTTAAAACTATAGCACTGTAGTCAACTTTAGTTGAATTGAAGGTCAATGTTTACCATTATCATCAATTGAAAATGATTAATACTATAATTTGTTTTGGATTTAATTTTAAAGAGATGCATCTAGTATAGATTTCTGAAAACGGTTTAAAATGGATATTTTCTATTTTATTAAATTTTAATAAAATATTATTTTTTAATTATTATTATAAACTCTACTATTTTCTTAGACATTATTTTTTGGAGGTTTATCTCATAAATAAGCAACCATTTTAAAGTACAACAAGTTGCAATATAAACGTGTAGTGATCACATATTCGTTTAATTATTATATCCATTGACTTGTTTCAAACCAAAAACTAGGGACACATAAAGTTTGTTACAAATTCAAGCTGTTCACATTAGCAGAGCACATACGTCATATTTTTATAATATGATTTTTCTAAACTTAATTAATATATAGGTACAGAAAATGAAATGATTTTAAAAAAACACAAATAACTAGTGTGATTTCCAAGGTGAACACTTCAAGTTATTGCAAGATTCTGCCCAAGTACTTGTGCATGTTCCTCCAATTCCATCACAACACTTGCAAACAACTCCAAGTGTTGCAAAAATATTTGAGTACCCTGCAATTACATCACAAAAAGAAAAAAAATAAGCACACAACAAAAAGTTAATTTACATGCACACAAAATGTAAAGATTTTTTTTATAGTGCGAGTCAATCATAATTATTTTATTGCAAAAGAAAGTTTTGTGATTAATTGAAGATATAAAAAAATTATACCAACAAACATGTACAAATTATTTTCAACAAAATTAGCAAACACATGCTATAAGGACAAATCATACCCTGTGAAAAATAAGGGGCAAAAATTGCAAATTACTATAAAGATTAATTACCTTGATTAGGAATTAAGGAAAGGGTTCTTCCTTCTGTAAGTGATGGTTTATCAACAACTAAAATAACCATGACGATAAGCAAGATTAGCACATGAGGCTTGTTTAGACCCATATTTATTTGCTAACTTGATTTAATTTATGTAGTGCTTTTGATGAGCTTATGAACCCTTAGAATTAAAGATTCAAGAGCTATGGAGTAGTGATGAGTTGGGAGGTTTAAAAGGATACTAAAGTTGTAGGAGAGGAGGGATGCTGCTTGGAAAGTATGTAAGCCACATGATTGATGTTTTTATATATATTATTAAACGGTGAGAGTGACATGCATGCATAGTACACAGCTTTAATTGTAACGATTTATAAATAAATAAATAAAGTTTGGCGGATACTAAAAAAATATGTATACATTTGAAAAAAGTAATAATTAAAAAATTAATATAATAGATGTAATATATATTATCGATGTAATAAAAAAATAAATAGAAAAAAAATAAAATGGTAAATGAGTATAGAAAATTGAAATATACGTATATTATTGTTTTTTATTAATATATCTGTAAGAAAGAAAAATTAAATTTAGTTAGGTTCAGAGTTGAGACTCCTCACTTGTATACACCTAAAGTGTATAAATATAGTAATTAGAAAATTTGACCTAAAAAAATAACTATATTTTTTAGTTTAAAAATTACATAAAATTTAATTAAGTATGCCGCTAATCATATTTTACTTTGCTCAATAGATATGGTTTAGACTTTGTTTAATAAAATTAACTTATAACGGATAACTTATGATTGATAGGTGATATGTATAGTTGCTAAGTTAATTAGAGTATTTGATAAAATTAACGGTCAATTAATTTAAAATACAAAATAACATAAAAAGACATTTTTACTTAAAAATAAAGTTTATAATTTATGTTTAAAATGTTTTAAAAGTAATGAATTAAAATTTATTTTTATTAAGTTAAAATTTATCAATCTGATATATTATTTATTTATTTTATTTTTTAAAATCAAAATAAATAAATGAACTATTTATTTGAATTTTTTTTAAAATTTAAAACTATTTACTTAATTAAAGAGTAAAAAATATTTTAGTTACAATAACAAAATTAAATAAAAAGAAATGATAATAAATTATAAACTATTTAAATTTATATATCCAGCAAAAATTTTAAGATAAAAATTTATATATGATTATTTTCAAACAAAGTTTATAAATTCTAAATTATAATTTGTTTCAGCCTTACCAAATAGTGGTTAGAGTTTGTGGAGATGGACGATGCTCCTTGTTAGATATTGTTACTTTATTTTGCATAAAGGTGTCACCTCTTCTTATTGGTCCGTTTTTCAAAGAAAAATAACACACCTTTACATAGTTTATTTTTCCTTCACAAATAAAAGTGATTTATTTTAAATTAATTTTAAAAAATCAATAATAAAATTATTTATTTAGCAATTGTTAAAAAAAGAATGTATATTTAGAGTTTTCTATTTGGATTGGATGGGAGCATGTGCTTTTGAATTGGAACAATTTCGTGAGACTAATTCAAATATTGTCTCTTCTCTAGGAAGGTTTTAAATTTTAATTATTATGATAGATTTAAAAATCATCTCCAAATAATACGACATATAATTATACATGTTATTGAATGAAGCTCACGGTATAATGTAATAAAATTCAATTAAATATTTTTTTTATAAAAACAAATACCATTAAATTCACACATAAAATTATTTAAAATTCAAATTCAATCACCACAAAAAATATTTAAATTTAATAATATCAATATTATTATATTAGTTATGATTCGGGGACAATCACATATTTCTTTTAAAGATAAAACTAAACTAAATATATAACCCATTGAAAATGTTAGGGACAATTACATATTTCTTATAAGATAAAACTAAACTAAATATATAAAGCGTTGAAAATATTAGTGTAGAAGTATATAAATCATAAAAATTAAAAAATAAGAAAAAAAGTATAAATCATAAACAAGTCTTTTAAAATACTTCATTTAATTTATTAAAATTTACATAAATTTCAAAACATGTAAATCTGATAGATTTAGTAAGACTCGTGTATATGCTAACTAATTATAAAAAATATATGTTGAAAAATGCATAGATAAAGACAAAAAAGTATCTAAGTTGTTGGTGGAAAGAAAAAACAAAGGATGACATGACACGGTTTTTTCACTCTGTTACGTCTCTCATGGGCTCAAGACCTAGACATCGTTTACCAACTTTTCTAACGTTTCGGTTTTATATACAACAAGTCCACACATTCAAGTCAAGCTTTTTCTTTTATGAGCCAAACAAAGCTAATGATATACTTTTGTCCCTCTCAATGTTAAAATTTTCATTTACAATATATACCTAGCTAGACCATTTCAAAACAGAATGGAATTTACTAACTTATATCCTTCAATTTTGTTCATTAACGTGAATATAATAAGTAATATATAGTTTTATCATTACAAGAAAATGCAAAATATTCACGGCACCTCTAAATGTGGACTTACAACCAAATTATTAAATGTCATACAAAGTGGCATATTTAAAAATATTATTTATTGCTATTTATTTTATTTTTTCAAGATCTTGGTTTATCCATGCCCTTCAATTATGGACTTAACATCTATTTGAAAAGTGAAAAAATTCACTGTTATACGTTTATGATGTTTATTTCCATTATAGATATAATTTATTTATTTAATTTTTGATAGAATTCTTTTCCTTTGCCGTGGTCCTCTTTTCGAAAAAATTTATAGTTATTTCTTCTTCACTATTTATTAGAGGTTTGAGTTAAAAGCTGTTTATAGTTCAGAATAATTCATTCAAGTTACTTTATTTTTATTATTATTATTATTATTATTATTTATTTTTATTTAAATAAATAGTTTTTTATTATTTCGTCGTCTAAATATGAGTTGGTTTGTTTGTCGGTGTAATGTAACATTCTTTTTTTGTTCGTATTAGTGTAGAATTCACAAAGACAATAAACTTGTTTTGTTGATATTGTATTTTAAGTAAGAGACTTTGAATGTTGTCACCAAATTTAACATCATTTATATTTTATATATAATTTGTCAACATATAATTACAATTATTACGTCAGAAACCACTTATAGTATACATGAGCGAACACTAATAAATATTTTTTCTTCTTCCTAGATATAGATGTGATTAAAGATTCTTAAACTTTATTTTTTTATCATTAACTATATTGTAGAAAAAATTAGTTTGTATGTTGCATGTCTTTATCTTTTTCAATTACTAGATTTGAACTTAAAATGCACTACTCTTATTTTTTATGAAGTTTACTTCTTCTTAAAAGAAAAAGAAAAAATAAAGATACAGTTACTTTTTTAAAACAAATATAAACACAATTTGTTTTTGTGAAAAATTATTCCATACACACTAATAATAAGTAAAATAAATTCATAATTAGTAACATCAACTTTTGAATCTAACTTTGTTAAGAAAAAACAAACTTCGAACCTAACTTTGAAATTGTCTCGCCAAATAAACGTATGTGTTTGGAGTATTTTGTTACATAAATATTTATGTAGGTCTTTTCAGAGAACTTCATAAAAATAGTTAATGATGTGTATCAATAAGTTGGATATAGTGGAAAGTGCTAGTTAGGCTTCTACACTCTATGAAGTGAGATTTATATTTTTATTAAAAAAGATATTTACATTTAGTGTATGCCGTATTTCAAATATAATTATATCTGCTGTAAGTAATTTATAAAAAATCAAAAGAAAAAATAGTTAATAACATGTCTATATTTTTTAAGGATTAAATATATTTTTATTTCTTATAAAATTTTAATATTTTAATTTTAGTTTTTATAAAATAAAAATATAATTTTTAGTCGCTACAAAATTATATAGCAAATGTGTTTTAGTCTCTATTAAAATAAAACATGTTTAATTGTTTTTTAATTTTAAAAAATTTAAATGATTTTTTACAACCATGATTAGAATATTATAAAAAGTTTATTAAAAAAAATAGAATTTTTTAACCTTAAACATGATTTTTTTTTATATTGTTGTAAACATACTTAAAAAAATGCATTCATAAATATATATGGACTCAACAATAGTGACTAAAACTGTATGAATGATTATTTTATAGGGACTAAAAATCAAATTTTTATTTTATAGGAATTAAAATTAAAATTTTAAAAGGATCAAAAACATACTTAACTTTTTGGTTCTTTAGAAAAAAAGAATATTGATAATTCATAGTTTCGTCATAAGATAAATAAGGTCTAAACAATACATTCATAACTAAAGTTTGGTAACCACTTAAGTCAAATGATTTGACTATAATGTTCTCCTTTATTACTTTTTTTTGACAAAAAATAATTAAAAAGTTTTTTCTTTCAATTTAAATCTTATAAATTTAATTTAGTTTTATAATCATCCATGTTGTTAATTGTAGTTAAAAAAAAGTTTATGTGGCAAATGGAGAAGTGACGTGACATAAAGAAAATTATTAATTAAAAAAATAAAATTAAGTAATTAAATTGATTAAAAAAGAAATCAAAAAAATAAATGAGTGAAAGTTGAATGTGTTATGTTTTAGTTCTTCCATTCAAAATCAAAAATAAGTTTGGAGATGAGAATTCTCTCCTTCTCTTTCTATCACCGTATCACTATTATCATATCACCAATATAGTATAACCATCATTAAAAAAAAAACTTTCAAGAATCAAATATTTAAGTCTATTATATATTTATAATAACTTATGTCTACCAAATAACCCAAAAAAGTCATCTTTAAAATTTTGACTCGTCATTAAAGTTAGAAATAAATTAGTCATTTTATTTTAATCTTCCCTCAATTTCTCCTGATTTTGAATTTCAAATTTCAAAATTTCTTTCATCAATCTCAATATTTCACTTTTTTAACAAAAAATTCACCTCTCTCTCTTTTCTCAAACTATTTTTATTTTTCAAAACTTTTTATTCCTCTTCTCTTTCTCATTCTCTTTTCTCTCTCAAAACATGTCACCTTGTCTCTTAATTTGTTTCTTCAAATTTCAAAAATTTGTAAACAATGTTGAATCTTTTGTTGGGGTTATACTACAAATCTTGATCAAGAAGATGAAATTAATAATGAAGTTGCACAAATAAATTTCAAAACATGTATATCACACTAACTTTTAAGTTCGATTTGTCCCCATCAATCTCCCCTTCAGGATACTTTGAAATATTTGAAGTGAATTGCACATTCACATCAAGCCTATCAATCAATGATAGTTTACAGAATAACGTTTTTTCATTTACTCTTGTGCACTAAATAAAAGAATAAATGACTCAAATATTTTTTACAGAAATTAAACTCATGTAACATTAATTTTGTCTTCTTCTTTCTGTCTCTAAAGTATCTCTATTTATAGAGAAATTCATACCTATTGGTGAAAGAAAGTGACATTTAAAAAATATTGTAACCTTTAGTAACTTAACATATGCATTGGTTCGATGGCTAACAAATGTATTAAGCTAAAACATTGCAACCACTTGACCAAGTGATATATTTAATTATTTAATTTTACTATATTAATATAGCTATTAGAGAATTCCAAATAAATTTTAGAAATTCCCCTCACATAAATTCATTATTCCGAAAATATCATGGTTTCAGATAACAATATCGCATGATTTGAACTATTACTTAGTAAATTATATTTTCACCCATCCCTAAATAGATTGGTAGACAAGCTTTGAACAAATTATTTATCAAAATAAATGTGCATAACTCACACATGAAATCTCGGTACCATTGATCGAATTATAAAGATGCCACATTTGATAAGACTTTGTGTCTCATATCATTTTCATGTTAAGGGTCAAACCCTTGAACTCTATGAAGCGGTCCACTTCATTCTCATATAGGTGGACTATATCATAAATACACTCATAATTATGCATTCCAGAAATATATGTTATATGTCCATTAAGAGGAGACATCATCCTACCACTTTTATTTTATGGTCCAAGTACTTTTATCCTTTAAGATATATTTATTGTCAAGTACTTCAATCACTCTAATAGTATGCTTTCATTATTGAACTCAAGACTTGATACTACTCAAGCGTGAGTTGATCATTTCCACCATTGATGATTATTTAGATATGAACTTGTATCACATACCTAATGATGTCTTCAACATCATGTCCTTTGTCAGACCTTTCCTCAAAGGATTTGGAAGATTCTTTTTTTAGTTCTTACAAGCACTATGGATATCACTCAATTAAATCATTTATATAGTTATACAATAAACCAATATGTCTAGATTTTTTATTATATTCTTTTGATAATGTGGATTGACTATCACAATGTATGGATACTGGTATAATTGACTTTGCCCAAATTGGTATCTCATACAACCAATCTCTTAGCCTCTCAACTCTTTTACTATCTGCAGCTAGAACAATAAATTATGCAGTTATGGTGGTGTCAACAATGCAAGTTTGTTTTTTGTAAACCCCAATAACTTACACTTTCACCAAGGTTGAAGATTCATCCATTTGTAGAAGCATGATACTCAACATAAGTTACCCAACTGGAATATGTATATTCTTCCAAAACTAAAGAATATCCATTATAGATTAAACTATAGTTAATTGTTCCTTTCAAATTTTTAATATATTATTAATAGCATGCAAATGTTCTTTACTTGGATTGCTCGTATAACGACTTAATCTTCCAAGAACATATGCATATTAGGTCTGATACAAGTCATGACTTACATCAAACATCTGATTACCTTTGCATAATCTAATTGTGGCACGTGACATCTTTTATGTGGTTGTAAACTAATATTTTGATCAACTGGGGTAGAAACATATTTTCAATCAATCAAAATAATACAAATTAATTTCTCAATATGGTGAGATTGAGATAGATCAATATTTACACCATCTCTTGTGATTTTAATTCATAAAATCACATATGTTTCACCTAAATCTTTCATATCAACATTTTTGACAAGAAATTTTTTAGTCTTTTCTACCTCATCTAAATTGGTGCCAAAGATTAACATAACATCCACATATAAACAAATCATAACATCATGTATATATTATTGATAGTGTTGACCAACTATTACCAAACCATGATACTTTTGCCATTTTATCTCTTTACATTGTATCACATACAATTAATAAGCATCTCAATTATCACATATACAAACTTTTATGTCAGTCCCTTTTCAATATATTCAAGTCTAAGATATAATACACTTAATGTATTAAATATATATTGTCACAAGCTTACAAAGCATGATTATAAAAATTTCTCATAATCAAATATCATAAGGTGGGTCTAAACATGCAAGTCATCTACTCTTTAACAAATAAGAATTCATTTCATTTCTATTAAAAAATTCATTTCTTCATAGTTATATTATAATTAATACATGCATAATGAATTCTATTTGTAAATTCAAGTTTCATATTTAAATATGTTCTATGGTAAATCCAAATAAGTATCACAATAGAAAATAAACAATGAATAAAATCAATAAGATTTTCCATTAGTTTCTTCCATGAAAATTTGTCAACATACAATACTTCAAAATAGATCCAAATTATTTTCAATATGAAGGCAAACAAGAAACAACTAGTTTCATACTATCATGCACATATACTTTGAGATCATCTATTTTAAATAAAACTTCTTGCATGAACCAATTAAAACCTACTTGATTTTTATGAAAGTTACTTACACTACTTTTATAATAAACTAATACACAAACATGCATCATAAGTCAAATATATGAATGCTAATAAAATCACATACTTGCAGTTAGTATCAAAATATGAACTCGTTGTAGTATTACAATTATGAGTATTTCATAAAATTATAAAAATTTAGAACTGTATAAATGTTATGATCTACGACCATGGTAATTAACATCTACGCCAATTTAATTTTCAAAAGTAAAAAGTTCAATACAATTATTACAACATATTGTCATTTCAATTTTTGTGTTTCTTTTTGTCTATAATTTCAAAGGTATATAGATGAGTTTATAGTTGACCATTAATTTATTCTTTCAATATTTTATCAAAAAAAGTGTAAAAAACTTTTATATACAAATAAAATTTATTTATAAATGCCAGACTTTTCAATTTACATACAATAACGCGAGTTCGTGCAAATGTACAAATATTTTGCTACTTATAAGAAAACAAAAAACTCTAGTATTTTGAGACAACCAATTTGACCTATATGAAAAACATATTGAAATCGTATGAACAAAAATTAGTCAAAAACTAAACAATTAGTCATTGAAACTATGAACAAAAATTGTCGCACAATTACACAAAAAGCAAACAATTCTTTAAAATTGTAATGTGTCAATCAAAATAATTTATCTATTAGCTTATAAATGCTATCATATGTCCCATCATATATTTTATGTCAATCCTACATGAATGTAGCATTTCTAAAAACTTATGTTGCACATTAAACTCATGCATGTCATAATATAACTCTAGATGGCTACCTTAACTTCTTCGTTTAGTGCGTCATGTTATAATTTCTAAGGGATGGATCAATTTGACATATGTTTTATACTTTTAGGAAGCATATTAGTCACTCTATAAAATTTAACAACTATTGTGATTGACGTTCACATTCTTAAGGACCAATTTATCAACTCAAAATAGGGTCAAGTATAAAATTACGTGTAAGAAACAAGCCATATATAAATCAACATGTCATAGCCCTGCTTTCCACCCAAAAAATAAAAACTCCAAATTACCAATTCTTGGATTTAAAATTAAGGACCAACACTTTAATTAGCAAAAGGATTATGAGGACTATAAACTGAAAAGACGACTATATATAAAGTCTCATATTCTGATGATTGATATAACAAACAAAAACATAAGAATGTATAAATCTTTACTTGAGCTAAATTTGAAACTATATTCTTGAATTTTCACAAATTTACAATCATCCTATTATTATCATATAGAAATGGAAGGTGAGGAGAGGAGGTGTTTATATCACTGCAATTATATGAAATCTGAATCAGTATCTCTTCGGAAATGTTGTAAATCTGGATGAGCATCATATCCTGGCCTTCTAGGATTCCTGCAATACAAGAGGAAGAAAAGTGTGTTTATTTTATGTTGTTAGATTTAATAATTCCTTCACCTTTGAAAAATGTTGTCTAAGATCATTTTATGGGTTATTTGGGCAACATTTCTTTTACCTCAACAATCATATGATTTTTCATACTATACCAATATATATAAAAGAGATACTTTTCATCAATATATATATATATATATATATATATATATATATATATATATATATCTAAAAAAGATACCAAATTTTGGTATAACTTTTTTCTTCACTTTCAACTAATCAGCAGTACAACAAAATACATAAAATTTATACACAATTAAGTGTAATAGAAAAGAAGACAATCAGGCACATTAGTGTCCATATGCACATATACATAAATAACATCATACCTTGCAAATCTGTTGGGTTCAAAACCAGGGATACCAGGAGGTCCATAGGGATCAAATCGAGCACCAGGCGGAACACCCCTATTTAGATAAATTCATTGTCAGATATCAGATATAAGCATAAAAATTAGCCACAGGTATCGGTCACAGGGTAGTTAACTCAAATGCAAAAGGCATCCTCAAAGGCGCTAACAATAAACAGTACAAATATTTCTTGCTACTCCTTCCTTTCATTTTCCTCCATTGATCCATTCTTTTACCAAACTAATTATTTCTTCCAAAGTAGGGTAAAAGTAAAAGTAATTGAAATTTTTATAAAATATATTTTTGGAAAAAAATGATGCAACTTAGTTGTATTAATCCAAAAATATTGTTCAAGACGCATGTAGGTCAACACATGAAAAAGAATGTATGGAGAAATGATAAAATAGGTAAAGCTGCTAAAGTGATTTGGTGGCTAACATTCTGTCATTTGCTACATAACTTGAATTTTTGCATTATATACATTTTTTTTACAAAAGCATTATATTATATATGCATATAAGCTGATACTATTTGTGGATTGGGATATCTAAAGTCCACAAGTGCAAACTTCAAGTGTTCAGCTCGGCTCAACTCGTTTACACCCCAACTTAGCACCCAAGGGTGTGGTTCGCCTTGTGGATTTGCTGCCTTCTACATTTTAACTACACTGATCAATCAAAGAGCAATAATGGTAACAAGTTTAAACAACTTACGGCAATCCTCCAGGAAAAGAAGGTCCTCCACCGATGCCCCCAGGCCCTCCACCGATGCCACCAGGCCCTCCACCGATACCACCAAACCAACGGGGGTCATTAGGCCCTGCTTTCAAGTGTCGAACTCAGCATCAACAATTTTGATTAAACATTAATAATGCATGCTTACATATTAACTAAATTGGAAATTGTTAAACTTACCTACGAGCATGCCACCTCCAAAGTCGTGATCGCCCCTGAAATCCAGTGGGGAACATTTCGAAAGATATAAGAATTGTTAAAACAGGAATTTACAATTGTCGTAAGAGAGAGAAAAAAAGTAATTTGGGGTTTTACCTTGAAGGATACACACCAGCAGCAGGCCCTGGAAGAAGATCACTACCAGAACCAATGGAAACTGGAGGGAAAATGATTCTGTACAAACACAACAAAATAATAAAACTCGATGAATTAGTACAGAAGCTGAAAGCACTTATTGTATACAGAAAAAATTAGAGAGGATCATAAAGACAGCATGGCACATAATAATTCCATCAAAGATGATAAGTATGTCACTTACAAGAAGAATAAGCAAAAACAGTTTTTTCTTTTTCATTTTTTCGGTGAGTAAAGAAGTGTCCACCTTTGATCAAGAAATATAAATATAACATCATATTTAACAGTTTTTTCTTTTTTTCTGTGAAGAACTTTTCAATTTTTAAATCTCTAGCAGGGTAGGCAAGAGGTAACCATATATAGAACATCATAATTAAAGTCACACATATAACTTCCTATCCATCAAATCAACACTAAATACCCCACCACCCAGCCAGAAACACACATATATTGCTTTCCTACTTTCTCCGCATGGACCATCAACTATGTAACATCCTGATGTTTACCAATTTTTTCTAGACTTAGGAAATCAGAAATGCACGTTCAATGGAAAGAACTAAAGAGAAAGTTTTGGAAAAATTGCAACAGAAAGTGGGAAATACTGTGTAAAATCATATTTGACAATCAGACCACTGAGCAGCATCAAAATGTAACATACTGAAACTAAAATAGCAATAGGAATTAGGGGTTTCTTACCCAGGGTGATGATCTGGAAGACCATAAGGTTCATGAAATCCCGGAACCGGTTCAGATGTCTCTGGTTGTGTTCTGTCACTAGTTTCTGAGCTGTTAAGGAAACAAAAACAATTTTGCAAATATTGTCTCAGTTCACAAAAGAAAAATATAATGGATTGAGACATGGTGCAACATAACTAATTAACTATCCCAAATAAAATACGAGAAAAAGGAACATGCACTGTCAGTGTCAGACAATTTTACACTGACAACTGATAGCAATCTTGATTTCCGCCAAAGCATCCCACTCCACCCACTTTAATGGTATAACATGGAAAATAGACAATTCCTATTGGTTGTCAATGTAAAACTCTTCTACACTGACAGTGCATGTCCATTGCACTCATAAAATACATACAAGGGACAGATTTTCTAATACAGCATTTTCATAATAACAACAAAAAGCTGCTCAAAGATCCTTCAACCGACACATACAATACATGTCAAACACCTCACTTAGGTGTCCAATTGAAAAATTAATTTTTCCGCCCTGAAACAGACATGATATCCTTCTTAGTTCTTTTGATGTACTGTACCTATTTTGTATAATTTTACTACAGTAATTTGTAGTAAAACTATGCATCATAATTGAACCCTGCTTTACTATTATAGTTTGTCGTAAAACTATAACATCAGAATTAAAAAGCTTATATTGAACATCTAGTGCAGCACATTGAATTGATTTGATTGTAGAAGAAGTTAAGAAGATTCTCACCCATCAAGAAAATATTCCTAAGAGTAGGAAAATTACAACCAACAGCTACAGTGAGACTGGGCCTTACTTGCTTTGCCACATCTTATCTTACTTTAGAGTGTTTGCTTTGGTAAGAATGTAGACATGTAAGGGATGAAAGTCCAGCCACTTTGCACAGAAAAGGGATGGGATCGTGGGAAATCCATCAAGGAGATGGTTTTGGACCAAGAGGAAGAGCATTGTGATTTTTTTTGAAGCTCTTATTAAAGTGTTTTGCTCGGTCAACTCAGATAAAAAACTAGCTATGGGATCAGGATCATTTGTGAGGCAATGGACCAAGCAGAAGAGGATATACAAAAACATTTCAATGGTGTGAAGAAAAGATGCTTCTAATTATTTCCATTTGTTTTGTCTCGGATTTAAAAATGAAAACTGAAAACTAATGAAATTTATCCTACTCTTTAGTTATCTGTCTCTATGGAACACAATTGATGAAAGATGAGGCAAAGAAGTCCATAGGCATTTGCATGCTGCAATATATTATCTTAACCCTCAACATTAGTGTGCTCTTGGATTTACACCTAGTACTGAGGTTAAATGTGGCTTATACGAATGTATTGGAAAGCTAGTGTCGTGTCCATGTTTGGTGTCTGTTGTGTATGTACTTCATTGCTAATGATAATAGCAAACATTATCTAAGAAAATCACATGAGATTTAATTTTCATTGCCACTGCCAGTATAGAAGCCTTTTTACACCATCAAAAGCTTTAAACAGATCATTTCTATTCACTATCAGCATAAAAGTTTTGAACTCTTACAAATCAATGATTAGATAATGGCCCAATTCAAAAATTTCAAGTGTGTCCTCCAAAAGAATTATATAAGGTTTTGCACTCCCATATTATATTGAAAACTGAAAAGAACAGAGTTCACAAAATCCAAATTTTTACCTTTTAGTTGACGAGCTGGCTTTGGCAGAACCATCTAATTTTGACAAAATATCTGCATCTATTCTCTTCACAAGCTTGTCCAAATTCTTGAACTGCTGAGAAAAATTGGTACCTCCCTCCTCTCCAGAATAGTCCCCAACACTGCACATATAGAAACACACACACACCCAAAACCCATCCCAAAGTGAGCACAATTCTACACAAAACCGAGTCGAAAAATTCCAAGCCTTGCACAAATGGGTAAAAAAAGTCCTTTAACAAAACTCAAAGTTTTTATTAGCTCCTTAGATACTACAGATAATAAGCACATTTTCACAATTCAACCCAACAAAGAAAACCCAGTTACCAAAATTCCAAATTTTCAACCCCCCAAAAAAAATCATTTAGAGCATAAGAAAAATAACCTAAATATACCCATTATCCATATTAGCATAATTAAACCCAACAAAGAAAACCAAGTTGCCAAAATCCAAACATATAAACACAAAACATCAAAAAGAAGAAAACCAAATCATTTACAACATAACCCAAGAAAATCATTCAATACCCCCATTTTCCAAATTAGAAGAATTCAACCAAAGAAAGAAAACCCAGCTTCAAAAATCCAAACTTATCAACACAGAACATTAAAACAATCAAACATTTTCAACCAGAAATGAAGGGGAAAAAAACTAATTACTTAATCTCAAGATGTAGAGGCTCCGAAAACCCTGCAGACAAAGCATGAACGAGCAATTTCTCGTTCATCACAAGGCACTTAACAAGCACTTTCTTGGAACCCTTTTCTGGGTTAAAGTAAACAAACGCATACTCATCGTTTAGTTCGTTCCAGTGATCAACAGATACCTCATCTACACACAAAAATAAATATCGAACAATTCAGCAAAAAATTGAAGAAAAAAGGAAATTTTTTATTTTATTTTTGGAAAATTAAACATATTTGGGTTACCATTGGAGGGATTGGAAAGTGCAGTATCGGAGAGGGCTAAGGGACCGGTGGCGGTGAGGATATAACCGGAAGCGAGAAAAGAGGAATGAACGACAAAGGCGATTTTGTCGTTTTGGTTGCGGAAGGTTGGCCTCGCGGCTCTGATCAACGCTAGCACCGACTTGTCAGTAGCCATCGACGACGGTGTCGTTTATAGTGTGAAAGAGAAGCTTTTAGTTTGCGTATAAGAAGAAAATTGCGGATGCTTTCGCAGTTTAAAATGTAAACGTGTAACTTGATTCTATTATTTTGAGGTTGAATATGGAAATATTTTTTTACATTGACCGCGGTCAAATTAAATTCTGAATTTTGATGATAAATATATTTTTAAAATTGTTAAATTTTAATTAAAGTAGATTATATGTGATCTTTTATTGTTAGATATTTTAATGTGATATATTAATATTAATTTTTTCAATGATAAGTTTTTAGATAAAAAATTTTATTTCATTGATAAATTTATGTGTAATTGTGGTTATGTAGATATTCAATTACATGTCATATCAAAAATTCTAAAATAAAAATTAAATTCTCATAGACAAACATTTATCTTACATTTTCAAATGTTCAAATAAAGTTTTCTTGCTACTTGTGTTCCAAGTAAACAAATGCAATAAAAAATGTCTACCAAGTAGATGTTACACAACCAATTTTAAGTAATGATAGTCAATATCTATTTGTTTTGTATGTGTTATCACATATCAAAACAAAAATGAAATATGTTCAATAACTTTATATAAGTCCAAAATATGTCTCTTAGAACATTTGAATTCTTTTGTTTTTTTGTCCAATGCACATAACATTTATTTTGTATTAACTACAATAGATGTTGCAATAATTTTTAAGATGTAGCCAAATATAAATTAAGCTTAACAAATGAAAAAAAGTACAATAATTTTTATTTAAATAAAATGTAAATTAAAGAAACAATAAAAAGAAATTGACAATGGTTTTTTTAGTATAGTATTTATAGTCTGACGACACTTTTAAAAATCAAATTCATTTATAATGAAATATATATAATAAATCGACTAGTAATATATTTTTAATGTAAACAATAAAATTATATGTTATAAATTTATCGTTCATTTTATTTTTAAGTAGATACTTTTCATCGCTAAAAATATTCATATGTATACCAACCTCTCAAAGATGATCAATAAGTACTCGTTGTTTTGTCATGTCTATAACAAATTTTTTCAAATATTCATTTAAACGTCCCAAATATGAATGGTCGTCTTAAGAATCCTCCAATTGTGATTTTTTGTTCCACATTGAACATTAATAAATGTGTGTCTTACAATAGTTTTTGCCTATTCGAATACAACTTTTTGAGAGGAAAACATCTACAAAATATATTTCAAATAAAACATCAATAGATGTGTACTTATTAAAAACCAAAATTTATAATATCAATTGTCACTAAGATTATCTGATCAATCGTGAATTTATTTGTAGAATCTACAATCGGTGTAGCAAGAACTTCACCATCAGCTCTAATCATACCTGATTGAAAAAATATACAAATTTTAATTAATATTTATATTATAAATACAATATTTAAAATTTAATTAATTTGAAATAAAATTTACATTTTGAAAATTTAGTAAAATTGAAAATTTTCAAAACTTTCAAAATTATAGAAACGTATTATTGTGTTTCGAAATTTTGGCTTTCGAAACTTTCAAAATGTCTTTATTTCAAAAATTTGAAAGTTTCGAAAATATCTATTTCGACACTTTTATTAAAGGTGAAAGATTCCAAAAAAATTTACAAATACATTTCAAAAATTTCAAATTTAATAAAGTTGTCAAAAATTAATTCACTTTGTATTTCAAAAGTTTGATGACCGGTCATAGTTTCGAAAATTGTGAAAAAATGGTTGCTAAATTTTCAAATATTTGAGAGTAAAAAGTGCAAAATAAACAAATTTCAGATTTTTATATAAATAATAAAAAGGGTAAAATAATATTTTCACATGTTTTGAGAGAGTGAGAGGTACAAGTGGAGGTGTTTTGTTAGTTTTAGGCCTATAGTGTATTCTCTTAGTTATCTTTGAACAAGTGTATCTTACAATCTAATAATCATGGATGAATTTATTTATTTGCCCTTCAATAATACATTATCGAAAGCTAGAATCTAATAGTACATTTATATTATCAAAAATTAAATTTCAATAAAATAAATATAGAGGATTGGATCAACATCCGCAGACAAAAAATAAGAATTTTTTTTAGTGAAGTAACCATCAAATAGGGTTATTATCACAGAAAGTGGAATTGTAAAGCAAAGCACCAAACCAAAAAAGAAGAACCTTATCCTCTTCAGAAAGCAGTGTTTTCACTGAAGAAAGATAACGAAGGAGTTTTAAATTTTTTTATGCTATTATATAATAATAATAATAATAATAATAATAATAATGATTATTATTATTATTATTCTTATTATTATTATAATATATCTTCCTATACATGTTTCTCTCCTTACATATATTTTCGTTGGCTTATTTGTGGAATAACAATATTTGAAAATAATTTTATCAAGAAATTTTATAATTGAGATTGGATGTTTTAGTATAATTAATGATATTAGATATCCTTCCCACAACAACATCTATAGAGTATTCATCGAGCAAATACTAACAAAAATAAAAATGTTATAAGACTAAAAAATGGGAAATGTCTTTCTAAAAAATCTCAACGATATTGATTTTTTAAGATTAAATTCGAATTCAAGATATCTAGTTAAGTCAAAAGAAACTCAAATAATTTTATTCAAACACTCTTAAGTATTTGATATTTAATTAAGAGGAGATCAATAATATCATAACTCAAACCAGAAACATAACTCACATGAGATAAAAAAATATAAGTTGTCAACATATTAATCAATCCATCGCTTGACATTTATCGCCCAACTCTTGTCATGAAGTTTAATTTAGTGTGTTTTTAATTTTGTAAAAATATAAATTAATTTTAATTAAAAATAAGTTAAAAATAAAATAATAATTTTTAATTAAAATAACATTTACAAGGAAAATTAATTCTACACGATTGCATTCATACAACCATAAACATTAAGTGCCGCCAAATGGGTAAGACATAGTTCCCTACATATATTTAATCAAGAAGCACTTTTTGTGACTTAACAATTCCTTTTAATAAAGCTGAAGCTAACATACTTTGTGTAGTTGCTGTTAGTTGAAAATGTTAAAGATATCTTTTGATGCGGCGGTGGTAATGTGGGACATTCGAATTTTAATTACTCCCATTTATTTTAATTATAATAAGTGATTTATTCATTAAAAAAAATTATTTTTAATAAATGATATTTTTAATTTTCAAATGCCTTTTTTTTATTAATTTTATTATTTAATTAATATTTTTTACATTATTTTCAATATAATATTTTTATTATATATTTATGATATTAATAATACATTAATACTTAATAAGAATAATTTGATAAAAATTATATTTTTTCTACCATTTGTATATATCTTTTAATACAACTTATTATTATGAGACGGTTTATTGCTAATATGTCGTGTTCACGGCTAACAAAGTCACACTACTATCCTAATAAAAAAGCAGAGTGATATATGTAACTATCAAATTACAAACACATGCTCTTAAATTAATTTAATATAATTTCTTTGAATGAGTGTAACATCAATTTTCCTTGAGTGAATTATTCACTCACATCATTGATCTAATCTTTAAAATCTCAAGGGTGGGGGAAAAAGATGCAACACGATAACCAGCTTTAGGGAGCATATGCTACATTATAAAAGTACTTTAAACTATCAAGAAAATTCATTTTCATAACAAAAACATGTCAATTACTCTAGCTTTATGAGCATACTGATCTGCTGTATATATTTATCCATTTGGTATTCACAATTGTAGACATTCACATTTTTATTTTTACAACAGCTAAATAGGGATTAACAAAGTAAAAAGTGAAGATCTGGCAGAGACAATGAAAACACATCCACAACTAGTACCTTTATTTGAAGCCACCATGCTACAAACCACAAAAGAGAAGCAAATCCAAAAATAACAATGAAGGGAATACCTTCATTTTGAAGTGGTATAAATAGTCATAAGAAAAGGAGTTTGTACTGTGACTTTTATAAAATTTAGTTCTTGCACTTTAATTAATGTTTTATTCAAAATTAAACTTGGCAATCAAAAGTTGATTAATAAATTCTCAACTGACTAAAATGCTTTGGACAGTTTATATGAAATTAAAAAAGTTGTAAATATAAAGATTATGATAGCAAAGTATAATTTGTATGTGAAAATAATTAAGATAAGAGATAAGAATATCGTATACAAAAAGTATACTGATTCACTCAACTCAAACTAGTTTAATCTTCACAATTATGAGATTTTCACTATGTGCTTCAGAACTAGAACGTTTTCATTGACACATTTTCTCTTAATCAAATCTTGATCAATTACATCAATCTTCACATCTCAACCTAAAAATAATTTTTATAGTCACATTTAAACCTCGAAAGGATTTTCACAACCACTTTTCAACTTAGAAATGATTTTTACAATCACCTTCCAATCTAGAAATTATTTTTACAAACACACTCAATCTAAGATAAAAGATAGAGTTATGTCAAATACAATGTGTATGATAAAAGTGTTTGGGATATAATGATTCTCAACTATTTAGTTGAGATTTATTGAAAGAAAAACTCAAGAAAGATTATCTAAAGATATTGTGAAAAGAGTTGGAGTTTACTTGAAGAGTTTTTGACTTGAACACATAAATATTGATTATATGTCAAACTCTTAGTTTTGTCTTCTAATTGATCTTCTTTTATAGATGAAAAGAAATTTGAAAACTCATATAAAGTTATATTTAGCCGTTAGACACATTAGTCAAGTGTTAGATTTGATTTAAACATATTAAAAACATATTTATATTATTGTCCAAAATGTTATTGATCAATCAGAACGTTGTTGCTTTGAGTTTGAAGGAATACGTGAACAAATGTCAGAATGAGTTAATTGACATCGTGTTTGACCAAAAACATGCATAACTTTATGCAGTAAATGTGCTAGTATAATTTACTTTTGTTCTTACTCACAACTCATCAATCTAAAGATCAATTTGGTTATCATCCTATGGATCAATCTGCAAAACATTTTACATGTTTGTTTTTGCAAGTGAGCATTAACATCTTGACTTTTAATTGCTCATTAATGTTAGAAAGTTCATGTGCGAAATGACAATTGAGTTACTGCATGTTTCCCTTTCAAAAAGATCATTTTTGTCAATTGTTATTTAATAGAACAACTAAAACATTGTAGTGAATGTTTTTTCATCATTCATTTAACAAATTACCTAATAAATGACTCAATCTTAAAATGATTTCTTCTTCAAAGTTGATTCTTATTCATTTTGTTAAACTAATATGCATTATATTTATGAATGTAAAGAACTTATTCATCATAAAGATATCCTTTCATAATAACTGAGAATGTTATCTTCTATATGAGAGGAGAAATATTTTATTATAGCAATATTTATCACAATTTCTCTTTGTGTTGTATATGTTGTGTCTTGTCTATCAAGTATCACCGAGATACTTTAGTATAAGCATAAATCTATTTGACACGTTCTTCATAAGATGATATCTTGAAAATTCAATAATAATTCTCTTGAATGATTGATATAGTATATATGATATATTTCTTTTGAGGTTCTTTCATAAATATGTTATTTGACTTCTTTATTTATTTTCATATATGTTTGAATCTATATTTCTCAAGGTATTAAATGATTATTTTAATTGGAAAAGTGTCTTCTAATATCTTCATGAAGCTTATGATATGATTGTTATCATTTTCTTATACTACTTTGATCATTTCATCACTTGTTGATTTGAGTGACTTTTAGCTTGTTTACTTATATAATTCATGTTCCTTAAATAAAAATTCAAGTGCAATCATCAATAGATCATAATTTATAAAACTTAACATTTATTTTATAAGAGCTATTGTCGTTAAAACGTATATAAAAAAGATTTTAACCTCAACGTATTTTCTTCACCTTCCCAAAGTTTTCTTCACTTTATTGTTCCTTCATCTTGTTGATTCGACAACTTCAATCTAATAAAAAAAAAATGCCAAGGAGCTAATTTCCAACAAAAGTAGAACTTAACGGACAACAAAAACTGAATATCGATCCCAATATTTTGTGGGAAAACCTTGTGGTGTAGGAAAATATTGTGTGGATTTGCCATCATATTTTTTGTGGCTAGTATTTTGTTTGAGGCACATATACCTACCAACTCATTTGAGAGGTCGATAGTATAGTTGAATCTCCATCTTGTGAACTCATTTGAAACAAATTAGTGCTTCTCAAAATCTCACTCTTTACTTGGCTATTCTTCTACAACTGGCTTCCAACAAAGGTGAAAATGAGGAAGTGTTCCAACATTTATTTTTTCAATTAATGTCAAGTTTATGGCAGCGTGTGGTCAAACTTTTTGGCTTGACTTAGCATTCAAAGTCATTTACTTGACTTAGCATTCAAAGTGATTTATATAATTGTGTTTTCTTTCACACCAAACAGTTAATTTGTTGGTCTCTTTTTTACTAACTAGAAATCAAAACAAAAATTCTATATTATATGATTGTCTTTTGTTTAGACAATTTAAAAAGCGCATAATCATCATAATTTTTGTCAAAAAATAATAGTGCAGTTCAGATTCTGAAATAGGTTAAACTTTTATTATGGTAGTGGTTCAAAGCATATTCAAAGAGAATTGTTTTTCCATTTTTATCTTTATTGGAGTAACCATTATTAGCATTTTATATCTTGGGGGATCCTTAATTTTTTATTTTATTTAATGTGCTCTTTGTTTGGCTTTAACTTAAGGCACCATTTTCCTTTGGCATCATTATAAACTTTTTTGATTTCTTGATTATTCTTGTCATACTTTTTGCTTTGAATAATTCTCTTAATATATTTTGACATTAAAAAAAAAATTAGAAACTCTAGTTAGCTTTTTCCAATTGGTATATTTTATCTTTTAAGATATTTAAAAAGTAGATAATTGTTATTTTGTATATTGAGTTGGAGTATCCTTATAGTTCATTTTGTTTATTAAAAATAAATAAATAAAAAGTTTCCCATTTTCCCGTTCATTCAAAGTGTATTAATTTTTTGGATTATTCAAAATTCTTTTAGTAGTGATGTATAAAGAAAAAGCAAATAAAAGAAAAGCAAATACCTTTTTCTCTATAAAAGGAGGTCAAGTAATGACTGTGAGTGAAGTACAAACAACTAGCACACATATATTGAAATATTTGAGTTAATATAAAGCTACTTTTCTAGTGGTAGCACTACAAGATGGAAAAGATCAATCTAGAAGTTAAACCTGAAGAATTAGAAGCTGATGAAATGAAATTTGTTTATGATTCTTCAGTGGATCATCAAGGAAACATTCCACTTCGAGCTTCAACCGGTTCTTGGAAAGCTGCTCTCTTCATTTTTGGTAAGAAATGTTTGTTAATTGCATTCAAAATCTGTTTTTTTTTTTTTTTTATATATATATATAAAAAAGATTAAAATATATATATATATATATATATATATATATATATATATATATTGTAAAAACTATTCAAAGAAATAATTAAAAGTACAATAAACTATTCAAAATTACATTCAAATTGAAAACTATTCAATGAATGATACAATAAAACCTCAATCCAAGACATAGTGGAATTACTCTACCAATGATAGACTTTGATTTTAACTACCACCAAAAATGAACTTTGATACAATCCACTAGATGCTTAAGTGCTTATGTTCATGCTAACAATATTTTTGAATCTATTTTTAGTTATAAGAATATTTCCAATTATTTGCATTTTTAATCACAATTATATCACTTTTTAGTTGATACATAGTAAAATGGCAACATATATAATTAAACTGATAAGAAAAGTTCGAGAGTTAAAATATAAAATATGTCACTGTTTTTGTTCAATGAATCATAAGAAAAAAATTTCATTAAAAAAAATTTCATAAAAAAAATTCAGCTAATTTCATTACTAAACTAGTAGGGAAAAATTAGAGGAATTTATTTATTTCATCTCTAATTTTGACCAATAATTACATTTGGCTGGTGCAACTGAAATTATCACCTGAATCTGAAATTCTTAGTAATCTAAATCATCTGAGCAGAATAACCTTAATTCTGATCCATGAAAATAAAATGCATAATTTATAAGACATTTATCCATTTGGAAAGTTAATATGATAAATGTATGATTATAATTTGTATAGGGCCACATGCGCACATTCATCGGTTTATAATGGTTGGAGAGTTGAAATAATCGTCTACGTTGTATCTTCAGATGCTCATTTTAATTTTTATTGTTTTGATTTTGAAGAAATAAATTTAGTATAGAGATAAAAATTAAATAAGTTAAAAATGCAAGTAAAAAACACTTTAGAGTTTTAGAGGTTTAATTTAAAATTAAGCTATTTGCAATAAGCTCTAAAACTACCTACTATTAAAATTTTAAATATATTATTTATCATTCCTATGTTAATGGAAACAAGAGTTAATCCTCTAAAAATCGGGACTTTAGTTTATTTTTTCACAAGTTTTCCCTTTTTTTTTTTTCATTATTCAGCTTGAGAGTATTTTTTATGATGTATTTCTAACACTTGGTGATAGAGTTAAGAGCTTTTAATTTTATTTCTAACTAGAATGGGACTTCCCACGAGATGCATGGGTTAACATAAGAATTTTTTGTGATTTTTTTTAAAGAATTTTTTGTTTTTTATTACTAAAATTTATATATTGTTTGTGTATTTAATTTATAATTCTTAAGTAATTTTTTTATAAATCTTAAATATAATTTATAGAAATAGAATTTTTTTTTTGTGGTAAATTGCACTTGGGTTGAATTCAACCACCCAAATTAGTCAATTTCATAAACTTTTTTTGGAAGTTATACTAATACATGTATGATCAAATTATACTTCCTCTTTTTTCTTTTCTTTTTTTTTTT